>QZLH01000456.1:6545-78116 GCA_003833135.1 Oehlia diaphana | reverse complement strand
TGTTGCACACACACTTCAATTAGCAATTGGGAAAGGATTGGCACCTGTAGAAATTTTAGCTGCACGTACAAAACGTATAATCAATTTTTTTTTAACACAAAAGCAGATAGAAAGATTGGAAGAAGTGCAGCGTAAGTTGGGATATGAGGATATAATGCGCTGTATACAAGATGTACAGACCTGTTGGAATTCTTCATACTATGCTTGGGATAGACTTTTTTATCTCAAAGATGCAATAATTCAACTTCAGACTGATTTATATACTAGTACAAATAGAGAGGATAAAAAGGATGGTACTAAACTAAAAAAAATCATGTTATCCGAAGAAGAATGGGAATTGTTAGACAAATTAATTGATCTTTTATCTCCATTTGAGGGAGCAACTCGATATTTTTCTGGAGGTACATATGTAACGCTTAGTAAAATGATGCTAACTATTAAGGAATTCACCTTTGATTTAGCTACTGACTCAGAAAACCTGCCATCAAATGATGCTGATTATCTTAATGAAGACACAATATTTGAAGAAGGTGATGTTGAAATCGATAATGAAGAGATTATAAGCAATATTACCAAAAAGAAAATCTCTATTAAAGATCCATTAAAGACTGAAGGAATTTTGGAAAAAGTAAAAAATAATGTTTACAATGCATTACTTTATTACTGGGATACCCCAATGATACAGGATTAATGGCTACTTTATTAGACCCGTGTTATAAGGAATTAGGTTTAGAACTAGAAGATAAAAAAATTGAAATAATTCAAAAACTTCGTGATGAGTTTAATGAGTTGAATTCTAATAACTCAAATAACACAATACCAATAGCACCTATAGCAGAGCCATCTAATCCAATCATACCTTTTTCAGGTGCAGAATCTTCATTGCATTCACAAAAAGAATACTGCCAGCGCCGTCAAAGTAAGACTAAAAAACCGTTAACACCTGTAACTATTGATGAAGTTGATAGTTATTTGGCAATGCCAGCTGCATTGGAAGCAGAAGATCCATTGGATTGGTGGCGAGTTCGTGCAGGAAATTTTTCAAAGTTATCACAAATTGCCCACAAATACCTTGGGATTCCAGCTACTTCTGTGTCAAGCGAAAGGTTATTTTCTCACGCTGGTTCACTAATTTCAGCAAAAAGAAATCGTTTAGACATAAGTTTAGTGGGTCAGATATTGTTTTTAAAGAGGAATATCTGTTCAATAGAAGTTTTTGCAAAAGAGTAGGACGAAGTTGAATAATATTAACCTTGAATTCATGAATTGTTATTTGTTAAACCGTTTTTTTACTTTTTAGTATTTAAATTTGTAATAAATAACAAGAATATATGGAATAAATGAAATATTCATTAATATTAAATATAAACTACTAATTTCTATAATAATATATTAGCGGACTAATTTTTTTTTAAAAAAAAATAAATAAATTCTCCGAAGGCGCAAGCTTCAAGTAAATGGACCAATAAAAATTTATGGATCACAGATGATCTGCTAAAATTCGGATTGGGATAGATCCGGATAGATCTTAAATTAATGCAAATAAGGATTAATCTGGATAGATCCTAAATTAAGGATCAATCCGTAAAATTTCAGATCCAGATGGAAATCTGGATCTGCTGAAGAGATTTGGGATTGGATCTGGATGACCATTTAGAAATAGGATCGGATCACTACATTTCGTTATCAGTACCAGCATCTTATAACTGCCTATAAGCTCTGAACCATTTCATATGGTTATAATTCCCATACTTTGAGATGAACTCTTCGGTCAATGATTCAGATAAAATCTCATAACAATCTGCAATATGATGCCAGTCTAAAGAGCGTATCTCTTCTAAAGTCTTCTTCGACTTGCTTTCCAATAATTCAGCAGTCTCATGATCGAGAATATTAGCATTAGTTATTGCTGATATCTCCTCTGCCTTAACGGTAGCGGGATTCAACTTCACAACTTGAGATAATGATGTAACATTTTCATCGTATTTAGGAATAAGTTTTATGATGGAAATAATCATACCCACCTTTCAAAAAAAATCAACCATCCTTTAACCAAATAATCTCTGAGAACGGAATTTCTCTAACATAAATGCTACCTATAATCGAATGGTTGGTACATCTTTATTCTGGATGATAGAGTCTATGTCAGGAAATATTCCTCTATTTTAAAGTTTTCAGAGAAGACATTCTCATTTGGCATTCAACAACCATTGGAATAATCCTTTCTCTATAATAGGAATATTAGACGATCTTTGTTCAATATAACATATATAGTCTTTGATACATCACATGCGGAATAACATCTGATTCGTCCCAGCATTCATTTCTATATAACTGTTAAAGATGCAGAATGCTCATTCAAACTTGGGATTGGTGCAAGACACTCTTATCTTTAGAATACTAGTATAGGCAACTAGATTTACGTCTTTCCATGATTCTTCTACATTGCTAAAGTCATGAGCCTTCTCCACTGGATCAGATTTACCATGATATTCCTTGATCTGTAATTTTAGAAAATCAGTTTTGAGAGCACGAACAATTCCTTGCATATCTTTTCTAAGGTGACAGATGAGCGATGTGCTTGTTCATTTCTCAGAAGGCAGTGAAGATATTTGCCTAGCCCAATCCCAGAGTTTGGCTAACACAGTTTCTTTATTAGGAGCCAAGCAGAATGTTTTACTATTCTGAGGCTGGTAAGTATTGTGGATAACTGAGAATAGTTTATCCTTGCGAAGGGGCTTAATCCATTTGATATTTAGATCAGTAAGATCATTATCCATGACGATAATCTGTCTAGCCTCTTGGATTAATTTATATAATCTTTCTATTGATTGTCCCACCAGACGACTTTGTGCTTGAGCAATTATAGATACTATTTCATCAAACCATAAGTCATATTGAATTGGAGGGCATTTGCATTTTTTATTACATTTGCATTTATTAACAATACGATGTAAACTCTCTATTTGACATACCACCCTTTTGTGATCGGGTAGATTTATATTACCGTCAATATCAAAATATGACCTAAGATTAAGCCTTGTAGTAACAGCATTCGAGTAAGAGTGGCACGTAAACAGCACTAGTAAATTTACGTCATCAGAAATAACCAAATTTTCAAGAACATATGTTTTTCCCGTTTCCCAAGGCAACCCCACATATACACTACCCTTCCAAAAGTATCTGGCCAAGCTCAACTTGATTTTCTCAAGATTGAATATATAAAGTATGATTTTTTTTAAAGAAAACAATTCCCCTGGTTCTAACAATTAAAATGAATGTATTTTTATTGTGTTATGATGCGTGTACCAGATTTGGTAATAAGACAAATAATAATGCCTCAATTTTACCAACGCCAATTTTTGCTTTTTTTTGTTACTGTGCCATTCAGCTACTTTTAAAATGGGAAAAACTCGTGAATTGAGTGAGCATGGGCAAATTATTGGCCTTTGGAATGGAGAAAGAACTCATAAAGCTATTAGTCATGTCCTAAAATTTCCAAAAAGTACCGTTACAGACACGATTGTTTGATACAAAAATTTAATATTAGATTAACAGCTAAAAGAAGAGCGGGAAAGAATTCTATCTGAAACTTACATTAATTTAATTGAGAGCATGCCACGCCAAATTGAAGCATGCATTAAAAACAATGGATGGCCAACTAAATATTAATTATTATTAAATAAAATATGATCTTTATTGGTCGATCGGATACTTTTAGGAGGGTAGTGTATATCGCCTTCATTGGGTAATGATCTTACATATCTCTCCTCATATGTTTCTGTCGCTGTAAGGGGGTCAATATACTTGACCCAAGATGGCATTTTTATGAAGACTTTAGGGAAACCTGGAGCCTTTACCTTGTGGGAGGATTGTAGAGAATTTTTATTTTCTTGCTAAATTTTTTCTGCAATAGATGGGTCGCATTCAAAAACTTCTCCAAATTCATCAGTACCTTGCCGAAAGCATTTTACAATGAATGTTCTATTGCTGGCATATACACGACCAAACTACCACTGATCCTTGTTATGTATACGTTTACATAATGGACATTCTAGTGGACCTTTCCAGTTAAAATATACGAAGTTTTCCAAATCTTTTTTTTCGATAATCCAATCCCTAAGATAATTAGGATGCTTTTGCAAAACAAGATTCGCGCATTTTTGCAATACATCCTGACCCACGATTATTCTTAGTGGATTATTATTTTTTTCTTCACTAAGCATCTGAGGTCTTACTTCAAGTTCCAAATTAGGAGGCGGTTGAACCCTAACGTGATCGAGTTTATTCCAGCCATTGTCTAGAGAGAATTGGAGAATGCGCTTCACCCGACCTTTTTTTGCTGATCTGATTAGGCGAAAGTTGAAATTCTGATCAGGCAACCCTCTGTCAATATACTTGCCAAAATTTTCACCAGTTATGATATATACTAATTCTGTAAACGCTTTGAGTTCATAATGATCAATAAGGAGAGCTGGTGCATATAAAATATGATAACTAAATTTGCTAGAATCCGTTGATGTAGTAACTATTAATCCTTTAAGAATATCCTCCCAGCTACAATCAAGAATTCGATACAAAGCTCTTATGAAAGATAGGCAGATTCAAAAGAATACTTCTTGCACCTTAACTCTAACTGTTTCCATATCTTCTTTTGATGCATCAATATCAATCACAGCTTTTAAAGGCTTTTGACTCTTAATACATTTGTGAATCCTGGGCAGACCATATACTTCAGAAATGTTATCTGCAACGGAAAACTTTGGGGCTCGATCATCTTGGTTGATTTTGATAACCAATTTATCTTCCACTTCATCCCGGTCATATTCAATATATAAACTAGACTCTTTTTCATTCAGAAAGAGAAATGAATAGATTGGGAGATATTCCAATGACCCCTTTTTATCTGACATATCTCTAGGTAGTAATAGGAAAATTTCTCGAATGGCATTTAGCAAGTCTTTGGAAGAAAAATTATCATTAAACTTTTCCTGTCTTAAAGTATATGCAACATTAATCTTTCGCTCTTTTACATTTAGTGGTTGAACCAATGGAGTCTTGATAGTGCTGGTTGAAGCGCAGGAAGCTTCTTCATTATCTGACACATAATTAGACTCGTAGTTATTATAATCATCTGATCCCAAATCAGATTCATCATTATAGCTATCTGAGTCACTCAAGTATTCATCGGGACTGATGCCATCATAGCAGAGGGCTGGGGCAGTTCCGATGTGATCAGTTTGATCAGAAATAGTTGAGGTATACATGCTGACAGTAGGTAAAGTTATTATATCACAATATATTTCCGAAATGTTTAATTTATTTTTCGTCTTTTGAAAAAAATAGACATATAGCAAACTAGTAGGTAAATTGTAAATAAAAGGGAAACGGATATGTATCTGAAAGTGTAGCCTTCTGCAGAATTATATTATATAAAAATGGCAAAAGGCTACACTTTTCTAGATATGTACTTAGGTAGGAGATACTTAGTGCAGCCTTCTGCGGAATTATATTATATAAAAATGGCAGAAGGCTACACTTTTCTAGATATGTACTTGGGTATGAAATGCCCTCATTAACGCAAATCAGCTATATAATTTTAGACCTGGTCAGAATCAATATATACTGACTATACTGGCAATCAAAATTGGCATACTTATACTAATCATCAAAAAAAAAGGCATCCGGATGCATTAAAATGTGTAGCCTTTTTCAGAAATATTATATAAAATTATGGAAGAAGGCTACACTTTTCTAGATATGTATTCGGGTATATCTTCAGGCATATGTGGTATATACTTTGATATGGGCTAACTTCAGAATTATTATATAAAATATTGGGAGAAGACTACCCTAATACTAGTATATACTCGGGTATGACATCAAGGGTAACCTTCTTCAGAATCTTTATATAAAATAATGGAAGAAGGCTACCCTATCACTAGTACAGTATGTATCCAGATGTAATATAAGGGCTACATCTCAATGGTATGCATATCACACCTCTAATCTCGAACACGAAATTGGTATAATTATACTGGCAACAAATAGGTAATAGTTGGGTGTGCACTTCTGGTAATCAAATGGGTCAAACCAAGATAATACATATTGCACCTCCAATTCTCTAACTAACGGACTACCAGACTGGAGCTAGGAAGATTTTGAAAATATATGGATACAAAAAATATGTGGCACAAATGCATATATATTTGGTTCTAGGAATGTTCTGGGAATGTTCCTGTCACTAGCCCGTAACTATGAAAGGGTGTTCGGTGTCATAACAGGATCACGTGACTGGCGCAGTAGGCGCAGTATAAATTCGGCCAGTATTATTCCATAATTTCGGCCAGAACTTTGAATACAATAACGGCATCCAAACCGGCATAGAGAACTGGTGAACTAATAGAACTATACTAGCTCCTTGACAGTTCCCTGCCAGTTCCATGATAGTTCCACGATAGTTCCAGGATACTATCAGGTCACTAGCATGGCGTCAGGCTGGATCCTCAAATCACATGCCCAAAAGATCGGCTGAAATTATGGTATAGTGCCGGCCAAATTTAGACGCGGATTTACATCGAAATACTGCGCCACCCGACACGATATTTTTTTACCACATTTTGGGATCTAGAAAGGCAACCAAATAGGCGCAAAAGGTAAGCACCTTGATATAAAATCTGGCACCCAATCAGGCGCAGGAGGTCAGCACCTTGACACAAAACCAGGTATCCAAACAGCTACAGAAGGCCAACAACTCCATTATAGAATTTAGCATGTAAACGACTCAGAAACAAGAAGAAAATAGTGGTATTTAGATTATATAGTGGTAGTTAGATTAAATGGTGGGTGGTAGTTAGATTATATGGTGGTAAAAAAAGCAGATAGCAAGAAAGATTTAAAAGGATAACTAGAGCATAAAAAAGATACCTAATATGTAAAAATAAATAGATTATATGGTGGTAATTAGATTATATGGTGGTATTCAGATTATATGGTGGTAATTAGATTATATGGTGGTATCCCACTCAGGGCGATAGCCTCCAGTTATTTCACGGATCAGCCTCGATCTATCATGGCGGAGTCGTGATGATCAATGATATTTACGTCTTCCCGTGAAATAACTATTACTTTTATACCACGGTTTCTAATAGTCATCCATGATTTTTTTTTTATAGATATTTTTACGGATTATTAATTAGAAATAAATAATAAAATTCATTTAAGATGTTTGTCCTCGTGATATAAACATGAATCCTGATATCTATGGATAAAGGATTCTGCCGGTAGTACAAATCCGACCTTGCATCTATGACGGTATCAGATAACCCTTTACAGTAATATGAAAAAAAATTCGAATTTAACGTTAAAATCTGAGCTTATTTAATTTGATAAACATATTCGGTGGATAAAGGCTTGTTTTTTGACCGTTTCTCCTCTATTACTGAAAGTACTCAATATAATGGCAGTTGAAATTGGCAAAAACGTTGCTTATTATTATCTATATTACTGCGTTCATTTATATGGCGCAAAAAATTTTTATGAATGAAATGGATGAAGAATAATCTTAACAGTTAAGTATATTAAATATTAATATTTAAAAACCAATACGTTTATAGTGCGTAAAGCAATAGAAACATATTAACAAAATCTAATTTCAGATTCAATCGGAATTATTGGATTTGAAATTTACGCATGATGGCCGTTTTTATTCGACAATCGGATGAAATTGCTTCGAATATAATGGAGAAGAATATGAACGAATGCATTGAGTATTTTGGATATCACTATTATCGACATATATTAGTAGTAATATAACAACAACAATAATAATATAGCATTATAAAATCATGATTCTCATAGTAACTTGATGAAGAACAAAAAAATATGAGTAAAGATTTAGTTTCAAAATTCAATTTGCGTTATCTGATTATTCGATTTATTGTAAAAGCTATGTAATTTTTCTAAAAAATTAAAAACCGGAAAAATATTATGTAAAGATTATAATTGTACACAATAAAATAAGATTCATTTCATATCCTTTTATTACTCCTTTTTTTTACCAGGGTCTAGATGGAATTCTAATGTTTTATTTTATGTGTTTCCTATACCTTATAATTGTTCTCTTGGTAAAACGAACAATTTCTCTTAACACAGTAAAATCTCTCAGTGGTAATAATTCGCTAGAGATTATTGACATATCAACTGATACATTTTAAATCTCAGGAAGCCAGAGCTTCTTAGGAAACTTTCATCTTTTGCATGCTTTCCTCAGTTCTATGAACGACAATAAGTGTGAAAATAAGAAAAAGAAGACACCTGTGCTATAATCTAAAAGTGCGTCCGTAATTCAATTTATAGTAGTTGCTTTATAGTTGTCAAATATTTACACGCAATCAAAAGTTTTACCTTGATTGTTTATCCACGGATTCTATTCTTGGAATTTCTCTCATTATGACCTCGACTCTTGTCTTTCATCCAAATTCATTTTTCCTAGTAAGCATTTTAGTCTGTTGAAACACGCTTACTTATACTTCTCTTCACCCAACGTTTCCTGTCTAGCCAGAAATGATGCCACCTTTACGCGTTGGTATCCTTCTTGAGCAGTGTAATGGCATAAAATTTGTGTTGAAGCGCGAATGTACACTAAAAGAGAATATTGCGTGAAAACAATATAATTTTCAGTGTATGGTCACGGCGTTAAATGTTTCTTTATTAAAATTATATCGTTTTAACCATTTTATAAATGTGTTCAATAAAATAAGCAGAAATTTATTCAAGTTTAAGCGATTGCACTCAGTAATATAGTCACTCTTTACTATTGGATTTATTGTAATAAATGGTAAAGCAAGAATTTCCGGTAATAGACTGATGTATAAGTAAAGAAAATCATTTTTTCAATTAGGGAATAATAGATACTTAACTATTAACTTTATCTACTCATATTATACTTATTTTATTACTGTAGAGCGTTAATTGAGTATAAATATAAAGAAATAATATACGAAATTTATAATATCATCACATTAAAGTTAAGAACTTTATTATTTGTTAACTTTTGATATTAATGATTATTCTTACCTCTTCTCTAAAAAAATTGCATCTTCCCTTCCATTGTAACAAAGACTTGTAGCGTTTTTCTCTTCCAATTTCTATAAAAGGTAAACCGAAAAAAAGTCAATGAAATTTGAGGAATATTTTCTGATGATCCTTTATTATTACAACTTGTGTAACGGGAATAGGAAAATAACTATATATAAGCAGTACATATTCGAATCTGTTAATTGTTTTTGCAATTACTCGTAGTTGCTGTAACCCTCACGCTTTTTTCGTCCGTTATCTTTTTTTGTACCTTTTCTAGTAATTGAAAAATTATATTTTTGATTATAACAATTAAAAATTTTTGTTGTTTATTGTCTTTAGTATATGCCTTTTTCTTATATTGTTTTTTCTTAGTATCTTTTGTCCTTATATTATAGTTCTTTGGGCTTTAAACATTAGTTGTAATTTACTGTACATAATTACATAGAACTATTTTGTGCTAAACTTTTTGATCTGATCATATCCCTGGATTATAAGTACCATGAATTCTCTTGAAAAGTTCTTTCAAATCTTATATAACTATGATATGGCAAAAGAGGAAAACCGCAGAAAAGGAAAAGCATTTCCTGTCAAATCTCCTAGGCTCACCATGAGCTTTGATTTTCCTGACGTTGACCCACCGATCGTAAATGCACCACATGAAATCCTATTTGACATGGAAGAAACCCCAAATCTTCACGACAATAATAACGACGAAATGCAAAATCGTTCCCGTTCTCATTCAATCTCTTCAACTCCAAATGATTCGCTTATCAGCATCAGCAGCGACGAGATTATGTCTGAAGACGTCAAAATGACTGATGCAAGTATTGATGGCGGGTTGACAAGCGAAAGTGACTCCAATACTTCGCCAACTACTAGAACATGCCACCATCCAAAACATAGGATATACAAAAGACGAGGATTAACAACGAATTCATTCGTGAAGATAACGAAAAATCTTGCTTCTATTGTTGGGATTGATGATAATTTAATAATTTGCAGGGGATGTATGAAACAATCTCATCAAGACAAAGAAGTATAATATCACAGAATTTTTTTTCTTTCATGAATTATAAAGCTTTTATGGCTAACTCGGTTTATAAATGTCTTTCTTAGTACACTTCTCATCAAGATTATATTGCGCCGAAGAAAGCCAAGAAGGAACATATGTTAAACAATCTGAAGATTGAAATGGTAGGATTTAATCAACGTGGAAAAAGAGTAACCCGTTCACATAAGCGACAATAATTATTTCGGCAAGAAATTTAAAATCCGTTACATATCTTATAATTCATAAAGTGCCGAGTTGTTATAAAATATGGTATTATGTTAATAATTCGTTTTTGTATTAAATAGAAAATTATTCTTCATTTTTTATTATCATGTTGTTTGTCGCTAATAAAACAGAATGAAAATTTCGATCAAATGAATAAAAATAAAACCTTTACGCTTGATTCAAACTTTAGGACGCTTGGGACAGTAAATATGACAATAGACTAATTTAATATTTTAAGCATTCAATATCATGACGTACAAGTAATAAGAATTGAACCACATTGTACCCCTCATTTGTAGAGGGTATATATAAACAGGAATGAACTTACTCTTTCTGAGCACTTTTACGATCTTTACACGATGTAGTCGGTGCAAGCAAGACGTAGCATAATAAATAAGTACTAACATCCGACCATTCCGATATTTGCATTTATTCAGATATTTAAGATAATTGTCTTATACCTACATCTAAATTTTCAAAGATTTAATTATATAACGAAAGGTATTCTACTAATGAGATTATCGTTCATTTCCTCATTTCCTCTATATGAAATTTGTGATATCAATTGCTCGCATCGCTTTAAATATTTGTTATGCTTTACATTTTATCTTATACTAAATATTGATATTATCAATTAGTTGATGTCTTATACTAAATATTAACATTATCAATTAGTTGGTTTCGCTTTTTTTTAAGAATACATATGAAAATTATGTCACACGTAAAGTAATGTGTTACATTTGAGCAAAAATTACCTCCTCGTGTTATTTTTTGACCCGCATATACTGTATTACATATAGGAGGGTCAAAAAAGGATGTCGTACAGGGTCAGAGATCACAGTCTTATAAACTTTAACGGTCTCTTTGACGAGAAAAACGTGAACATATTTTCGATTAAGAATTCTAACATAAATGTTTTTTCTTATTATTGAAAGCAACCCTCAGTTTTTATACAATATATAGTTAAGGAACCTATGTATTTACCAATCTCATTTCATTACGCATATTCCTCTAATTTTTTTTATTTGAGCGGGGAAACGGGCTTCTTTTCTGTTTTAGCAAGCAAATAATCAACTGATCAATTTTATTATTTTCCTTTGTTTCCTTTGTTGCAATATTTTATTCAGTCGCGTTATTAGAGATGTATATTCGTCCTGTTGAAGATGTTGAAGAAAAATGCAAAGAAAACGCGTAATTTAAGCACGATATCATTATTGATTGTTTATGGTGTGACAGTATGATTCTTTTGTATGGACTAATTTTGACTAATTTTAACTTTTAGCTTAATTAATAGTCTGTTTTTAAATTTTCGCTATAACAGATACTGTACAATGAAACATAAACATGTATAACACGTTTTACGAAAATCTTTGTGAGTAATAGCAGCATGTTTTGTATATTTATAGAAAGTTACTGTAACTGTAAATATTTATTGAAGTCGATATAAGCAAAAACTTTTACTTATAGTACTATTATATTAAAAAAAAATCAAATAATAAATATACAAATTAGTTTAACATATGTAATATTATTACTATCCTTTTATTATTCGCATTACATCCTCTTTTTTTTTTTAAATGTCATATAGTTTAATTTTGGCTAACATTATATAATTTTGTTTAAAATCAATGCATTGCTATAGATAATAGATAAATTTACTATATATTATAAAATATTAAAAAAAAATTAATTTTTATTCTAGTAAATTTTTAATAAATCTAATAATTTCAGAATTATATATATATATACATAATATATTTAATTATAATGTAGAAGATTTCTAAATGTAAAGATTTATTTATTACTATTTTCAAATTGGTATAATTTATATGATTTAGTATTATAATAAAAAAAGTAATTATTTATAGTTGCATTTTTTCCATTTAAAATACAATAAAATTTAAACTAAAAATTATAATTTCAATATACAATTTTCAATTTTAAATAAGTTTACTATTGAAACAATAATATTACATAAATTTAAAAGTTACTATAAGTAAATTTATTTTAAAATTGTAATTTACATCTTAAAATTATGATTTTTAATTGTAATTATACCTTTCAAATAATTACAAGTATTCTTAAAATTTTATTTTTTTTATTAATAATATTATTTAAAATAGAAATAAATTCATGGTATGTTTATTTAAAATTTAATAAAAATTACAATTATAATTATACAAACTTAATTATATATAATTAAAATAAATATTATTATTATTAAAAATAATTAAAATTAACTAATTAAATAATTCTATAAAATCATATAATAGGAATTACTATAGCAACAAAGTTTCCAAATAATAATACTTATAGAATAATTATACTATAATAATATTTAATAAATTTATAAAATAGATTAATCCATTTTATATAAATATATATATATTTATTTTTACAAATTATTTAATAAGATAAATAAATAATTTATTACTATAAAAAATATAAAATATAAAAAGCATTTAAAATGCAGTCAGATATTACCTAATATTTTAGAAGAAGAAAGTAACTAAAGATCTTAATATATATATATATATATAAATAGATTATATATAATATTATATAAGAAATTATATATATATATAATATATTTTACTTAGAGAGGAGAAGTAAACTCTTATATTAGAGTAATATTAAGTAATATATGATAGTACCTTTATATATATAAATTTTATTATTCATTACTTAATAGAAATTATATAATTTTAAATAGGTATTCAAATAAAAATTATATATTATTAGTATTATATTTTTATTAATATAAAAATTATTATATAATTTTTAAAAAGTAATATATATTATATTATTACTAAAAAAAATTTCTATAATAAAAGATGAAATTGTATTAAAAATTTTTTTTAAAAAATTTAGAAAAACAAATTTAAAAATCAATCAATTATATAAAATTATATTATTATTTTAGATTTACTTTTTACTATAAATTTATTTATATATAATGTAATATTAAATTAATATATATTATTATATTATTAAAAATAAATATACAATTTTTGAATTAAAAAAAAATAATATATTCTAAAATTAATATATAATATAATATATTTATACTTATAAAAAAGATATAATTATATTAAATAATTACAAATTGTATTATATATATAATGCAATCTAATTATGTAAAATTATTATCTACTTATATATAAATTGTTACTATCTACTTATATATAAATTATTATTTATATATAAATTGTACCTATTTACTATTTTTGACCTGAAATATAATTGAGTAAATGAAATATTTTTTCAAATTAAAAAATAATTAGATTAAGCATTTGGAAAAGACTTTAGCCTTGAATCTAAGTCAAACCTAGTGCTCAAATTTACCTTAATATAAAAATAGCAATTATAAACCCTTTGAGTCACAAATTGTGAAAAATGGTGAAATATCTGAAATTATCAATATGTATAACTACTAGTTTAACATAATGTTTTCTACTATGTAGAGGTTTTTTGATCCACTATAGTCCCAAAGTAATGATCATCCTATGCAATAGCTAATTTGATTGAAAAATCTTCTAACTGTAAAAAATACATACAGAATAATTTACTTAATTTGAATTAATACAATTTATTCTAAAGAATCTTCTGATTCAGAATCTCAAAAAAATGTAATATAAATAATAAATAGAAAGAGAAGTGAATTTTGAATGATTCAAAAGAATTACTCTCAGAGATTTTTAATTTGAGAAATTGGTTCAAAACAATGATATGGTAAAAGACTTTTATTCAAAAATAAGAGTGCAAAGCATCATATATGAATTAGACTTACTAGTGTTAGATGAGATAGTTGAATGTTTAATTTGATAAAAAAAGGAAAAAAATTATTATGTCTATGCATAAAGATTATATTAATAATCGACAATTTATTAATAATCAGGATTTTTATACATTGGTTCTCTAATCTGATTAATGCCAGTTTAAAGCAGCTTAGAAGAATTTTTTGTTGAGCTATATATATGTACTCATATGCGTCTAAACAAATATATCTGCATAATTGTTAATTCCTTTTTTCAATTGAAAATTTGTCTTATATAATCATTCTATTAGCAAAATATTTGAGAATATAAATGCTAAGAAGGAGAAAACTTTCAATGAGTTTATCAATAAATACAGTCAAAGAGAGGAGGATTGATATATTAGGCTGGCTGGAAGGAACTTTTTTGCGATATTAAAATCTATTTAATTAGACGTTGGAAAAAGAAAATCTTTGAGAAATTTGTATAGTATATCTAGTATAAGAAATCCAATATCATTATTTAATGATTAGTTATTTGGAAATTTTGGTTTGATTATCTTTTTAAAGGCACATTTGATTGTGTTAAAAATTGTTTAGTTATTTTCGTTATTAAAGTCCTGTGACTGTATTCATTATAATGCTCTTTATCTTTCACAAATTTTAAGCTTGATAGAATTGCCATATAGTGTTGAGAAACTTAGATTGGAAATATGATCAGATGGTATTAATACAGATGATTAGGGTAAGTAATAATGCAGATGATGTAGATAAGTTATGGTATAGGTTATTGCTTTAAGATAAAAACTCAATAGTAGATTATTATTCAAAGGTAAAGAGATATCAATCTCTGTAAAGACATCCTAAAAGTGAATTCTTTAATGGACTAACATCAGAAAATAAAAGATATCTGAATTTTATCATGTTCATGATCTTGATAAAACAGTAGAAATGCTTATTTAAGTGAAAAAAGAAACTGTACCTGATTTTATTATCACATTTAATAATTTTTTTAGACAGGCTGGTAATACTCAAAATATTATTATTTCTATATTTCTTAGTCAGGAATTATTATGTACTAATGTCTAACTATAAGATTTTTTTGCTGAACCACAAATTGTGCAAAAAAATAAATGATCATCAAACAGATCTATGTGATATATTACTTTTTGTATATTTAACCAGGATCTAAAAATATATATATAGAGGTCAGGTAGCAAAAAATTTTTTTACTATGAGCTATACACAGAGACTTTTTATATAAATAGTACACATAATTGATACTTGATATTAAAAATCCTGCAAAAATATGCAAATAAAATTTCAAACATTAAGTTATTAATTATTTTATTATAGCTTCTATATTATTTATAAAACTAAATACTAATGTAAAAAAATAGAATTTACCATTTTTTCAATAATATTTTTCTAAAATTTCACTTTTTAACCCTTAGAAATTTCTTTCAATTAATACTAAATATTATAATGCAATTAATTAAATATTAAAGTACGTACAGTAAATATATTATATATATAAAATTAACCAAATTTAGGCTAAAAATACGCAAATTAATTTTTTACATATAAAAATTTTGATAAAAAATACACAATGTGACACCCGCCGCCCATAGGATAATAATTTATCGTATATTGCCACCGACGTGGTGAGAGTTCTTAAAATAACATCGCTTGGTTAAAACAAAAAAAATTATAACAAAAATTAAAATTTCTTACTAGAATTTCAATTTGCGATAATTTCCCCATATTTTATTTATTAACCAATAATAATAAAATTATTGTGGCACGTTTTACTCATAAGAAAATGGCAAAAAGAATGTGTTAAGATTTGTTGATGAATTTATTTATTTATTATCTTTATTAAAATCGAAACTAAAAAATTAACTGAACTGTGGAAATCTTATCAAAAATCACTCCTTTTTATAACAATTTAAGAAAACTATTTCTACTATTTTCTATCTTTTTTATATTATCATGTGACTATCTTGTGACTAAATTAAACTAAACTATAAATAAAATTATTCTAAAAATAAATAACTATAAATAATATTGTGTAACTATATTCTATCATTTCTTTTAACTATTCCAGTTAAATATTATTCCTTCGGTTAAATGTTTACCCATCAGCTAATTATTTATCTGTCAATTAATTTTCAGTTATTATAACAATCTTAATGATCTAATAATGGATAAAAAAATCTTAGATTGTATGCAAATCAAAACTTTACTCTGTTTAATTTCATTATGATGGTGATGCATTTATGTATTCTACTCCTGTATATATATTTCTGAATCTTATTTAACCTCTGTTTATATTTTTCCAAACAAATGACCAGAGGAAAAATAGTGTGAAAGAAGATTCATATGCAATACAGGACCTTCTTCATATCCAGAAGGTAAGTAAATAATACTAACAAAAGCATATATTATAAAGGGCTGAGAAATTCACAATTCTGAGATCGCTAAAAACTTTACGTCTTTTTGGTAGAACTTAGGTCACTCTGTAACTTCCCTCCAAGTAAAGAGATATGAAGTTTCCGTATTCATGTGCTTTTGCTTTAGCACTTTTTGGCCATAACTGATTACTCTTTTTATCTTCTTTAGCAAAATATAAAAATATAAGAATTCAGCCAACTTTTTTGCAAAAATTATTATTGCAAAGATAATGCAAAAATAAGGTATTTGTGTATATTAAAAGTTATATATGCATGGGAGTGAATTTTAGTTTACGATTTCATTATGGACTTAAAAAGATGTCTTTCACTTCTACTTTAGCTGATAAATTAAAAGAATATGAAACAGTAAGTCCTAAGATAAGCATTAGAATTTGAAAATTATATTAAGAAGCTGGCTGGATGATTAATTTAGCCTTAGGTGCTTTGCATAACGTTATAGCTAAAATCTAATGAGCGTTATTCTGACTGTCATTACCTTTAGTAACAGGTGTTCAAAAAACTATAACAGATTTAAAAGATTATCTTTATCCTCAAAAAAATAATTAGTATTTTTATTTACATTATGTAAGTGATCTATTTACAAATTATTTGTATCAGTTATTTTAGTAATGTTTATTTCATAAATAAAGTATTATTATTTTATCAAATACACACAAAAAGTGAGTCACATATAATGATATAGAGTCCTTTCACAGAAATAATTTTATCTGAACTAATATCCCTATAAAAAATGCTATATCTGAAACTAATATTTCAGCTTTTACCTCTACTTCTGTTGCTGAAAATGAGACAGTCATGCTAGCAGATGATATTAAAAAATATATATGAAGGAGCTTATTAATTTTTTGCATATGGAAAAGGATTTAGAACTTGAGGAGAAAGGTTTGAAAATAATTTGCAAACAAGAAGTTAATAGCCATGACTTTTCAAGACATATACAGAAAATTGGTGCTTTACATAAGTCAGCTTGAGCTGAGCTACAGTCTGGCTTAGCTCAACTTAAAAATCTGTACCAAGCCAAGTCTGAAATGAGTTAAATCACAAAAAATTCTTGGTTCAGCTTAGTTTAAGCCAAGCTGAGCCATAAAAATTCTGGTTTGAGCTAAGCTGAACTCAAGTTGGCTTGAACTGGCTTAAGTTTTATCATAAATACTTTACTAAAAATGGTCAATTTTTTGAAATGTTTTTGTAATAATTTTAACATACTACAAAAATGCATTTAATACATCAAAATGTTTTTGTTATACTTTTGTTATTATTTTGTAATTATATTGTATCTAGGTCTATAAAAATAACTCAAAATAATATCACAATAATTTTTTAATGTTTTTGCTATTATTAACTTTGATATTATTTTAATATATTAATCTCAAAAATACCTCAAAAATATAATGATATATTTTAAAAATTTTACAAAATAATTGCACAATTGTTTTGAAAGCCATTGTATCTAGGTCTATAAAAATATTTCAAAAAATTGGCTATTTTTAGTAAAGTATTTTCACAACATTTTTACTTTAAATTATAAAAAAAATATTGCGAAATGTTTTTTTAATTAAATTAATGTAAAATATAATATTTCACAACATTTTTACATTAAATTATTAATAAAATATTACAAAACATTATTTTTTAACTAAATAAAATTTTTACATTAAATTATTAAAAAAATATTGCAAAACATTTTTTTTAATTAAATTAATGTAAAATATAATATTTTGCAACATTTTTACATTAAATTAATAAAAAAATGTTGCAAACCATTATTTTTAACTAAGTAAACATTTTTGTAATGTTATTTTTAACTAAATAAATATTTTTGCAATTTTTTACTTTAAATTATTAAAAAAAATATTGCAAAATATTTTTTTAATTAAATTAATATAAAATATAATATTTTGCAACATTTTTACATAAATTATTAAAAAAAATGTTGCAAAATATTATTTTTTAACTAAATAAACATTTTCGCAATATTTTTACTTTAAATTATTAAAAAAACGTTGCAAAATATTTTTTTTAATTAAATTAATGTAAAATATAATGTTTTGCAACATTTTTACATTAAATTATTAAAAAAATGTTGTAAAACATTATTTTTTAATTAAATAAATATTTTCGCAACATTCTTCAAAAAAAAGTTGCAAAAATATTTTATTTATACATGCATTATTATATAAAAATATTTTACGTTTTTTGTATAATAGCTTGTTTGGCTTATAAGCCAGCTTGAGCTTTTGAGCTAAGTCTGTTGCTCAAGCTTTTTAAGCTGAGCTTAATAACTGACTCAAGCTCTTTCAAGCTAGCTTGTGAGTCACCAAGCCAATTTAATCATGGCTTGGGCTTGGCTTGGCTTAAAAAGCTTTAGTCAACTCATGAGCTCATATAGAGCACTACAGAAAATTTTGCTCACTTTATGCAAAAAATATCATAAGGATCTGATTTGTGAATGGTGGATTAGTAGTCAAGAAAATAAAAAATATTATTTGACTTGTAATAATATTAAAGTACCAGAAAGTTTGGGAACTTTATTTGAGGACGAGTTGGGCGATGCAGTCCAAACATCAAATTTTAATTATAGAGTTCTCTTATTTAGTTTACGAGAGTCTGTTTAAATGAGCTGTTGTAACATTAATATCTTCCATCATCAATTCCATGATATAAAATATATTTAATGTTACATGTAGCACTTTTAAATTCTGTTTAGATTGCAACCACATTTTAAATTCTTTTCGCTATTTACTATTTCACGTCCTGGTGATATTATCATAAATATGTTAAATTTGTTAAACCCGTTATTTACATTAAGTAATTAATGATTTCCAATATCCGGAATTAAGTATTTTTTAAATAATGAATATTTTTTTCGTACAAAAAAAAACACGAAAAAAAAAAAACTTTATTTTAATATTTGAATAATATTATTAATATTATTAATGCACACACATGAATTTCAAAACTTGGTACATATAATAAATATGCAATCATATGGCGATTATGTTTGATTATTCCCTTTTTAGTTAAGTCAGCTGACCAAAATAATAGAAATAATTAAACGTGTTTCTGCAAATTATCATTATGGCAAAGAAGAAAAGAAAATGAAATCCTACTACCGCTATTAAATAATAGAGCGTTGTTTTTCTAACCAATTAAACATTCCACCGTTTACCTGAAAAAGTATAAAAATTAAATTATTTAAATAGTTTTGTGCCACCAAATAATTACAACGAGATGACATACAAGAGCGTGACAAATAGATATTGTACTGTTTTAACTATTTTAACTGGGTCTAATTCTCTTGATAAAGATTTATGTCGATGGGAGTAAAATGTATTTACAAATGAAAATAAATTTCGGTTATTGGTATACGTTGCTTTCAAACTAGTGATTTTCTATGTATTTACTTGTAGGTATTAGAATATGAAAGAGTATTTGTTCTTTATCCGGAAACAAAAAAAATCAAAAATTTACTTTTTTAGTAAAAGTAAAATAATAATTTTACCAAGAAATAAATTCTCACAGTATTTGTCACTGTCAGAGGATTTATCCGGTCAAAAATAATAATCTCAAATCTAGAAATCTCAATGTAAATCTATTAAAAAGCAAGAAGTCAAAAAACAATTTTACCTATTTTAGTAATAAACATCATTTAAAGATATCCGCAGTAAAATTAAAAAAAAGTCCTTTTTTTTCGAATCAAAAAAATTTTTGGTTTGGTTTGAGGTTTAGATCCTCAATAATAATAAAAATGTTAAATTACATTACTCAAACCTTACGTGCGATATTTTATGGTACGGCTTTATTCAGGTTCGAAATTTTACTTTTTTTAAATAAGAATAATTTTTACTTATGCTCGAGATGTATTTTATAATAAAATGAAAATAAATTGTTAAATTGTTCTTTGATTGTTCCTTTTAATTTTGATAGTTTTGCTATTAGTATTAATATCGTTCAGATATGTTCTATGTTATTGATACCGTATTCAAGAAGACTAGTATGGGACATTAATTCTAGAGGTGCTGCTCAAAGCATGTGGTGGGTCATGCAGGTACGAATATCCTAATTTCTTTTTATATATATTATTCTAATTATTGTCCTCAAAAACTTGAATTTTTTTATCTTCAGATCTATAATTTTTTTCTTTTACATTAAAATAGTATATATTTGAAAAAAAACATAAAGGAAATATTACATTTTCAGGTGATAAAATTCCACCAGACGAAAGTGCTGTAGTAATTAGTAATCATAGAAGTTTTACAGATTTTTACATGTTGCACTCAGTTGCTATTCGTAGGAACATGTTACCTCACGTTAAATATTTTTCCAAAGATTCTTTAAAATATGTACGTATAATATGAATATATGTATATGTATTTATACTTTTATTTGGAATTGAATATTTAAAAATTTTTATTTTTGATTTTTGTGATGTAGATTCCTTTCTTTGGATTTGGTATGTGGGTAGGTTGCCATTTTATTTATATATTATTGATATTTATTTATTTTATTTATTTATTTATTTATTTATTTTTTGAGATTAACTTATTTCTTATAATATTTGATTAGCTTATGGGTATGATTTTCATTAAAAGAAACTGGACTCAAGTAATTATAACATTAGTTGTTGATATTAGTAATCAATTAATCGTTCTATTGAAACTTTTAACAAAATTCCTTACCTTCTTTTTGTTATGGTTAGGATGAAGGACAGTTAAGGAAAATATTTAAAACAATTAAAAGATATGCTGCACCTATTTGGGTAGTTAATTTCGTCGAAGGAACTAGATTGACTCAAAAGAAATTACAAGAGGTAAGTAAATAATAAGTTTTTTTTTTTTTGATTAGACCGTATTGAATAAATTAATAAATTATTATTATTATTATTATTTAATTAAAGAGTCAAGCATTTGCTAGAGAACGTGGATTACCTATTTTACAAAATCTTTTGTTACCAAGAACAAAAGGTTTCGTTGCATGTGTACGCCAATTAAGAAATACTCATGTGAAATACGTATATGGTATTATCTAAAACTCCTTCCTACTGAAATTATTCCTTTTTTTTTAATTATGTATTAATTTTCACCGCACATTTTTGATTTTGGGTGGTAAAGATTTTACTATCGCATATCGACATATTAAAAAAGGATTGCAATGTCCACCAAATTTACTACAAATTCATTCACTTCCGATTATCACACCTCCGTGGTATTTTCATGTACATGTAAGAAAGTATTCTATTGAAGATTTACCTAGCGATGAAGAAAAACTAGCTGAATGGGTTAAACAAGTTTTTGTTGAAAAAGATGCTATTTTAGAAGACATGAAAATAAAATGGACTAAATGTGAAAAATTAGGTGAAATTCGTACTGAAAAATATTTTTAAATAACTTTCTTTTTTTAAGGGAAAAAAAGTTTGTTATTATGAAACAATAGAGTGAAAGATGCGTATGAATATAATTTTTTTTTTTTTTTAGAAATGCTAAAACTAAACTAATAATTAGTAATTAATAATTTATTAAAATTAAATAAGGGAATTCTTAATTCACATTTGCAAATATTGCTAGAAGGTTTTGATAATAAATAAAACCAGATCGGCTATTTAAGTGATCGACAGTTATCCATTTTAATCATCTTATCATTTTTATCGTTTTATCAATGAAAATTTTGAACGTACGAATTTTTTATGTTTAAGGAATCTATCAATCAATATTACTAAAATTTTTATTATTTCTTTTTTTCTTGATATTTTAAAATCTTTAAACCCTGTAACAATTAAATCTTAAATAGTGTTTTTTGCTCACTAATATAAATGATTACTTCCTTATAAAAGAAATAATGAAAATAATGAATGTTCTTCAGGTTCTTGATATTTTTTTTTTTTTTTTTATATATTCTATATAAATATAATATTGAAAATTACTATTAAAAATTCTCTTTTACTTGAAAATTTTTCTTGACTGAAATAAAAAAAAAAATTGTTCAATAAAAAATGTCTTTTAAATAATTTATATATATATATATCTCTTTCTTTTTTTTAGGTTAAACTAGGAATGTTGTATCCACATTATGGGCAAAATCCCATATGATTATTTTTTGATCTTGAGAACAGCTTATAATTTTAGTGGTATTGAATTGAAGTTTAAAAACTCTTTAAAGATAAAAAAAAATTATTTGTTAAAAATGAATAAAAATATTTTACTAGACATTTTAATCAGAAATTTAAATATTTACCTGCTAGTATGTCCATGAATTAGATTAGATTGTAATTCTCCCGTTTTAAGATCCCAAACTCTAAGGGTTTCGTCATAACTTCCACTAACAATCCTATTTTTATCAAATTGTAGGGTTCTTACAAGATCAGTATGACCAGCAAGAGTGGATAAACAAGCTCCTGTATGTACATCAAAAACTTTTATAGTTTTATCACTTGACCCAGAGATAATAATATTTCCATCAAATTGGATACAGGCAATTCCTCGTGAATGTCCATCAAAAGTACGAAGACATTGTCCTGATGCTAAAGACCATAATTTAATTGTTCGATCTCCCGAAGCTGAAACAACATAATCATCTTTAAATTGTATAGCATTAACTGCTGCACGATGTCCGCATAATACTCGAAGACATGACCCCGTCTCGCGTCTCCAAATTCGTACTGTTCGATCTTTTGAACAACTTACGATATGATTTTCATTAAACCGTAAATTCAAAACACTTTCACTGTGACCCTCCAATGTACGTATAATTTCTCCCGTTGCTAAATTCCAAATGATAATTGTAGCATCGCTACTCCCACTAACTATTATATCATCATCATATTGTAGACATAAAACAGATTGTCTATGTCCACGATATGTTCTAATGCAATAGCCAGTTTTGATATCCCAAATTTTAATTGTATCATCACGACTTCCACTAATAATTTTATGTTCATCAAATTGAACACAATATATGCTTTCGGTGTGTCCTGGTAACTTTCGAATTGAATAAATACCTTTACGCCATTGATGTTCTAATAATGATCTTTGTTGATATAAGTATTTCCAATTAATTACAGGTTGACCAGATTCATTTTGATGCATAGGAATAATGGGAAGATTATACGGAACATAAGCAGATGGAGGAATGAGGAAATGAGAAGGAAGAGGAGGTGAAGGTAATTGTGTAGTTGGATGATGTAATAAACTCGTGGAACGTCTTATAAATTGATTGTCGGCTGAAGAAGACCTATCTGAAATTGGAGCGGAGACTGTTGATAAAGATGTTGACGGAATAGCAGATGGTATATTTATGCTACTCTGATTAATTTTGGTCCTTGAGTGTGATGATACACCATTCCATATATCTGAATTCAAGTCTTCTTGCTGCGAACCGCTCCCATCATTTGTTGGAAGCAAATTTACCTGATGTGTTGAAGGATAGTGAAATGATTGTGAATCTAAAAGAATCAAATCAATTAATTATTAACAAACTTAATTTTTTAACCAATTATACTTTCAATAACTCACTTTCATTATTGTATTGTGAATTTAGATCTTGATCACTTTCAATAAGATCATCATGAATATCATCCAATTCATAATCGTCATCAGCTCCCAGTTGTTGAGTGGATATTGTTTGATCAGGATTTTTCCCTCGGTTAAATGGTGAATTCGATCTGTTACATATTGGTGTTTGAAGGTACAATTCAACCATTTTTGTATTCACAGTCCATCCGTTTTTAAAAAATAAATTTCTCCATAATGACCCATCAGAACTAACTTTTCTCCATTGTTTAGATACACATGCGGCTCGACCAAGAGTCCGTGCATCAAGAAAAGAAAGAATGTGGATTGCCAATTCATATGGCAATAACTATTTTGGTAGAATTAATGTTAAATCTTTAAAAAATTTCAATATAAAACAATAAAAGCTTTTGTTAAAAAGAAATGACATACGGATAAAAAGTCTCGATGGAACAAGGGAGACAAGCGGTTGTGCAACTGTGCGATTTTGGGGGTTGGAAGCGTCAAAAGAAGTTGAAATGCGAATTCTGATTTTAAAATACCAAAAACAGAATAAGTAATAGAACATTTAACATTTCACCAATCAAAGCTATAAAGAAAGTCTTGAATACAAAAAAAAAAAAAAGAATTCGATAAAATTTTCCTTCTTGAAGTAGGCGTAATTCAGTATATCAAATCAATAGACAAGTCTCAAGACCTACAGCTTTCTTGATTAGCGGAAAGACGAAGAAAAAATCAATTCGATATAAAATGAAAGAAAACCTTACCAATTCTTTGTTCTTCGCTAAGCGAAGTTATCCAGGAAGGAATTTCGAATTCATGTTTTACTTCTTCATAACCATCGTTATATCCTTCATCGGTTGGT
Organism: Oehlia diaphana; assembly: GCA_003833135.1. Lineage (NCBI taxonomy): Eukaryota > Fungi > Glomeromycota > Glomeromycetes > Glomerales > Glomeraceae > Oehlia > Oehlia diaphana. The sequence goes on along the minus strand of QZLH01000456.1, from coordinate 53,161 downwards.
GATTCTAGGAATGTAGTAACCCTTTCTTCAATCACAGTTTCCGAAATACAAGCTGGGTGGTTTTCAATGTTCATTTGTGAAAATTTAACGGACGATTTAGACAGGACGAAATCTATAGTTATTATATATATGTGATCAAAAATTGAACAATGATAGCGGTATGAATGGAGATTTTAAAAATCAGTAATTAATTGAATTACAAACAATGAAACATGAACTTTGGGCCGTTTCCTAATTTAGTTAGTACGTGAATAGCTTGTTGCAGATAAAAAAAACCCTTAACACAGCCCATCGCTGTATGGTTGACATATTAAGTTTACAGACTCATTATAAGCACGTGTTGAACCTTTTTGGAAAATAAATCAAAAAAAATTTAAAAAAAAAATTTTATAGGTTTCTTCTAGATTTCCACATGGTCTATACACCGAAATTAGTTTCGCAAAACAAGTCTTATCTTGTAAATAACGTTAATTCGTCCTCGTCTTATCAAAGCAATGAGGGCTTCAATAGTAGTAATCAATGGCTGCGAAGGCGTTTAGAACAAAGTCAAGAGATTTCTTTCGCGTCTGAAGATGATCAGTCTTCTCCGTTACTAATGCGTGGAAAAAATAGAGCACGAACTACAAGCTTCCAACCTTTTAACATACTAAGTCCTGTATATGAGCAAGTAACGTCGTCTGCGTCAACGTCAACTTCTCCAACAACACCAACAGCACCACAGTTCCAGGGCTTGTTCGGAGAGCATTCACGAACACCACTTCAATCAATACAATCTCAACCTAGATCAGATATTAATACAACAACAGGACCTACAATAAGAGCTTTTCAGAACACTTTTCAACAAGATACAAGTAGGCCTACGTCTGTTGCGCCAATGTCTCAGAATGTAATATTAAATCAGTCGCAATCTCGGGCATACGTGCCTATCACTCAATCGGGTGTTACACCGATAAATTCACCAATGTATACTAGTCCTGCTGGAGTTTCAGATTCGACCTTTAATGTATTAAACAGTCGGTTCGAAAGACAACAAATTCCAATATATTCAAGTGGAACAAATTTAATTGGACGTGATATTTCAAATGTGAATGCTCGAATAGCGGAATCTCCCCTTATTCAATCAACACCTGCACCTAAGCCAAGACATCAACAAACACCACCACGTAAAGTGGAGAAGGTGCCATATCTTGCGCGTCTCCTAATGATCGAACAAGAATTACCAAAGAACGAATATGAAGTGGAAAAAAGTAATAGTATTAAAACATTGTTTTTTAACTTTTGTTTAGGGATTTTTATAATATTTCTTACTTCTACTAAACAATATCGGTATGTTTATTTCATTATAGTTATGTTTCCGTTTTATTATGTAATACTAATTGTTGTAGTATTTAAAAAGGCGATTTGAAAATTATTATACAAGTGTCGTAGGTAAGTTTATTTAATTTGAAAATAACAAGATTACAAGATTTAAATTATAATTTGACAATTTATCTCTTATTGTACAGGATATTTAATGTTTTGCATACCTGCATTCTACATACTTAAAGTATTTTACACAAATGTTCAATGGGCTAGAAAGAAAAAACAGATTGATCAACTCAGAGAAAAATTAGGTAAAATCACATACTTTATATCATAAATTAAAAAAACTGTTCCCAAGATAATCTTTTTTTTCGCCCTTAAAGTTAAGGAATTGGAACAAAATAGTTCATATGATACTTCAAGTTTCACGATCAGTCCATCAGGAAGATCCCAAATTCAATCAACACCACGACCTTCAAGAAGCACTACTACTCCATCGACAACTGTGCCGAATACCGTTGCGTCATCAATCCCTTCACAATCTACAATACTTCCTTCTATTCCTTCTACGTCGATATCAACATCAACCTCAACATCAATGGGTCCACCTTACACTGGCGGCTTAACATCTACTTCAACTATTGTCCCTTCCACATCTTCAGCAAGTTCATTCATTAACGCTTGGGGTTCTCCTAGTGGAGTGCCTTTTCCACAGCGAATTCCTCCTACAACAAAGTATCGGCAAGCACCATATGTAACTCCATCAAGGATTGATGAAAAATTGATTACTATTGGTGGTATTTCAGCCCGGTTGCCACCAGAACCAAAACCTTCAGATCGAGAAACCTGAATTCGATGCGTAAATGATAAAAATCTATTAAATTTCATTAGGATTATTATATATATACTGTAAAATAAAATTTATTAAATTTTAATACATGTAAATGAATCATATATAGCATATATTTATTTAAGCTTTTTCACTTTAAATATTACCATATAACATGTTCTATTATGGTATGTTTACTCTAAATTAAATATTAAAATTACAAAAAATTTTTTTATTCTAATATAACGCCACAAATTCAATGAATTTCTATTGACATGTAATATGTATATTGATGTATAAAAATTCCCTTCAAATTTGTAAAATATGATAGACAATTATATTTATGTTAGATTAAAAAAGATAAAAACAGAATAGCAAGCTACCACAAAGTCCTATTTATATATGTAATTTTTACCAAATAACAGTTCCATTTACTCCCTTTACAAATCACTCGTTCCCCGTCTCTCGGTAACCAAACACTTGTTGTAATCTCAAAAGTTTTTGTCTATACGCAATGTCTAACAAATAAAATAAAAAATTAATAAGCAAAGAAAAAAAAAAAGATTATTATTATTATTACCATCTTACCTTCCGGTTGGTTTACATTATTCTCTGTATTATTTTTATCTTGAGGAACTAAAAAGTTATGATACATTAATTGAAGCTAAAATCATGAAATCACAAAAATTTTCATAAACACTTGAAATAATAACATACATAGATTTTTTTTGGCTTCTGCGATAACAATTGCTCTTTCCTTCTCTTCTTCCTCTGTAGCAATGTTTGCAAGTCCACGTCGGATATAACTTTGGAAGTGTGTACCGGTCCTAGATAACTGTGTTGTTATCTTGCCTTCCATTTCAGGATGTTGTTTTTGAAACTCATATAACTCGTAGATACCCTAAGCACAAAATTTCAATAATTTAATCATAATAATCTCGATTCAATTTCAATCTATTAATATTTACCTTCTTAGTTTCTTCCCTTGATCCAATTTTAAGAAAAATTTGAGTTAGGCGTGCATTCATTTCTACCTCATGCGAACCTGATGAACGTGCACTTGTAGTTGGTGTAGGAAATTTTGGGGTCATTGGAGTGCGCGGCGACGCTGGACTTACTGGCTCTGAAGCATTTGACATAGTTTCATTGATATGACCGGGCACATCAGGTACTGGAGAATCCCTTGCTGGTGGGAAAGTTCTTGTTGGTGGTTCATTTATAGGGGAATTTCTAGCTGGTATTGAATTCCTTAATGATGTTTGAGTAGGTGTTCTTTGTGGAGATAAGTCTCGTGCAGGAGAAGCACGTGCAGAATCTGTAGTAGAAAATTGTATATCGGAACCAACTGAACTAATAGATCGAGCCGATGAAATTGAAGATGGACGGCTTGATGTATTATCAGCGATTGCTTGTCTGCCAGCTTGTTTATCCTTCCTCTTGGTAGCCTCAAGCATATGGTGTAAGTAAGGATAAACATAACTCTTCTGTGGATCTTCAATAAGATCCAATTTTTCGTAGACACTTTCACTAAGACCTGTTACTAGTTCGAGCAATAATGTCTTAACCGTACGTAAAGGCAATTCACCTAGTAACACTTTTTCTTTTTCTCTCCTTTTCCACTCAGCTGGAGGTATTGCCATAAAGAAATTGTTAAGATCACGTAGCAGCTGATTAGGCAATAAAGTACCAGCCTTCAAATTTTCCTGGACTGACTTTGCCAATTTCCATAAACATTTCATAATTAGTTCAGTAAACTTTGTTTGTGTGGCAGCAGTTTCTGCATCAACTTCACGCAAATTTGATGACGATTTCCCTAGTATTGATATTAGTGCACTAAAGAAAAGTTAAAGGAAGATATTGTAGAATGAGTAATGATAATCATACATATAAAATTGATATTACTACTTTAATAATTTTTATTACCTATATGTTCTATTACGATTGCTATGTTCAAGTACTTTAACCATTGAAACATTAATTGCTTTGGATAATTGTGAACCACCATCCACTACTGTAAGATTAGGGTCTAACAAACGATGTGCTAATTCGGAAAGTAAACGGTCAAGTGAATCTTGAGATACAGCTGATGCTAAGTCTTTATTTGAAAATAATAAGACTAAAGCATTAACTAGATGTTTACACAATCGAATTAAACTAGGTGATTGTGGTTTAAGTTGTGTATAGGAAATTCGAAGCTGGATGGCTAAAGCATTTACAAGCTCGTCTACATTGCGAATAATAGATTCAGGAGAAGTGTTCAATTGTTTATCTAATTCTTTCAATGCTTCAATGCTTAGTTGAAATTCTGTACTCAAGATTTTTGTAATAATGATATCAACCATAAAAACACGCTGTTTAATTGGTGCATTCATCTCATTATTAACCGACTCGAATTTATCAACTTCCATACGGGATAAATCTTTCTTAGATTCGATCTCATCAACAGAATCATTTGAAGATGCTGGAATTAGTCCATTTGCTCCATTCATACCAGGACGAGCTCGAGAAAACTGTAATCTTGATGGAGTTGCTCCCCTACCAATTCCGCTAGGAATTCCGCCTCTTTGGAGAGGTGATTGAAGCCTACTAATACCAGAGGGCGGAGGTCCACTAAGTTGAGAAGAAAGTCCATTTGTAGGTAAACCTGATGTATTAGGATTCGCTGCGGATAGTGGATTTGCCAGTGAAGTTGTGGGTTTGTTAAGTGTAGAATTAACTGATGGCCTAAGAACCAATCCTGGTGGCAATTTCGCTGGTGGATCGTCATCTTCCATATGTTCCTCATCTGTATCAGCTTTGTCTTTGCTTGATGGTGCAGCAAGTCGAGATTTTGCCTTTTTTGTGTCCTTTTTTGCGGCAGGACCACTAGAACCAGTTGGTCGAACGGCTTCTATCATTGGCATAATTGTCTGTTTTACGGCACCTTTTAAATCACCGCATTTTGCAACAACGTAATCAAAACCGGCACTCTTTACTATAGGACTTAAACAAGACTGCGCAGCTTTTCTAACTTCACCATTACGATCTTGTAAGCAGGATAGAATTGGTTGAACCATAGGTGATAAATCCGGTAGAGCATTTTTCTTATCACTTTCTGCAGCTTCTTTGAGACGTTCGGAGAGCCAACTCAATAAATCCTTCCTCAATAAAGGATTTTCGGTGGCAAGGCTCGTTGAAAATGAACCAATTAAAGAATCAAGGCCACAAGCATTTGCCAAAGCATCTAACGTGCTAATAGCACTACTACGAACCGTTGCTTTTTGATCTGTAAGTACAGCAGTAACAGGCCCAACTAATATTTTTACGTGCCTCTCAAATGGTTTGCCCATTGCAGTAGCAATCTTGCCAGTTATGTCCAAAGACATCATTTGCAAATTTTTATTACTATCTCCTAATCTTGATTTAAGGATAGGAACAAAATCACCTATAAAACAAATATTATAGCGCTTTTTTTAGTTAATCATTAAATTTCTTTTATTATTATCATTATCATTATTATTATTATTATTATTATTATTATTATTATTATTATTATTATTCATCTACATACCCAAGTTCGGTTTAATCTTCTTGTTAGCATCAACAATGGCAAGAACTTGCTCAAGTGCATCTTTTCGCACTTTCCATTTATCATCATTACATTCCTAAAAATATATTTTATTTATACGATTAAATTTCTATCGGGCAAAAAAAACAATATTCTATTACTAAAATAGAACTTACAGCCATCATCTTACTAGTAAATTGCGCGCCAATGTCAACTTTAGGAAACAACTCTTCTATGGGATTTTTTCCACTACCACCTGTATCTGTAGCTTCAGCCTTTATGCAAATAAAAGAATAGTTAAAATCAAACAAAATGACTATTATAAATAAATCCCTAACTATGCACATACACTCGTCCTTAATGATTTCGGAGGTTCTTGACCAGCTACTTTTTCAAATTCACTATCAATTGTAGCAAGTTGTGTAGGATTTAAATCTTGAACAAATGTTCTGATGTCTGCGAATAATTGATTAATTAATTATTTAAACATATTTTTTTTTTATAAAAAAATTATAATCATTGTTAATTTTTTACCTGGTCCTACAAAAACACGCAAAGCTCCCAAAACAGTGACAGCATTTGTACGAACAGATGCATTAGAACTTCCTAATGCAACTTTGAGAAATTCAATTAATTCTCGCACTTGAAGACCTCCTATTCCAAATTCCATAATAGCACCATGAATCCATAACAAATTATCAGCCAATATTTTGGGTGCTTTCGCTTTATTCAAGGGATCGTATGCTGTTAATTTTTTGGGGGAAAATGAAGAAAAAAAATGAAGAAAAATAAAATTAGTAAATTAGCAAACATTAAATATTTAAAAACCATTTATTTAATACCTTGTGAAAGTACAAATTGTAAAGAAATTTTCTCGGAAAATGCCATTAATGCATCCCCTGCGCTCTTTTTTAATTTAATATCTCCTAATTTTTCCACAAGTACTGTAATATGTATATCATTATTAATTAGCGTTCATTAAAATAATAAAAATTAATAAATATAATTTACTCGGTATTGCCAATGTTGCCGCTGGTTTTCCAAATGACGGAAATTTTTGACTAAGCATTTCAATGATATTAAATGCTTTCGATAAAACCTACAAGAGAACTTATGTTATTCAATAATACAAATTTCATATAAAAATTGATATTCAACAAAGTATTAACCTGAAAATTGCTTTCTTTCCATCCAGGCTTTTTAGAAAGAAATCTAACGACCAATTCAGCTTCGATTTCAGATGACCTTTCTTCCAATGTGCTTTGAAGATTCTCGATGGCTGAAGTTAATGGCAAAAATTTGTAAGCCTTTTATAACATAAACAAATAATTAGAATAACATACCTTCTAAACGTAATTTCCAACTCTTTTCACTTAAATTAGCAGTCTGGTCTTCAGGCACAAATTCCGCAAACCTTTCTTCAGCACCTTCGTTAGAAAATTTGTATGTGATAATTTCTTCCTTCACTTTTCCGCCCTTTTTTGGAGGAGGTGCGGCGGCGGCACTCGAGGCTTTTGCTGGTGGAGCTTTTTTTGGAGGGCCTCCCGGTTTTGCAGCTGCCTTCTTGGGTGCAGAACCCTTCAAAACAAATTCCCCATAAAGGGCAAAATGAGTTGAAATATCTTACAATAATATTAATACAGATAAAATTGACTATTCCAAAAATATGACGCACAGCTTCTTTTTTTTTTGCCGCAGTTTTTTCCGCAGGCTTTCCTTTAGGTGCTGCAGCTGGAGGCGGTGGTTTTTTCGCAGCTGAAAATTTTATTTTGACTTCGGCTTTATCATAATATTCTTTAATTTTTCCCTTTTTAATATCATCAAGTCCTTCCAAGAAAGTGTTCATAGCTTTCTCACCAATGACTTTCATCATTGTTCCCAGTCCTTCAAAAGCCGAATTACGAACAGGTTCAAAACTATCCTCAGAAGCCTTTACCATCATTTCAGTTAAGGCCTTGATTTCGGCCTTTTGAGGCGATGTCCTTGTATTTTTTATACATTTTACTAAAAATTTCATAGATTCTGATTTAACTTGCGGATTTTTGTGTTTTCCAGCGGCTAATACATCCTCAGTGATATCAGAAATTGTAACCTATTTTGGTAAAAAAATTAAATATGATATAAATTGAAAAAAAATCTATTTATGATACTTACGCTTAAAAATACTGCATCCAGCGCTGCGGACAAAGCATCAACAACGCTTTGTTTTCTTTCCTTGAGTTTTTCTATCAAAGGAGTCATGACCTAAATATGAAAATAACGTTATTAAACTGAAAGTCCTTAATTTAAGGTAAATAATAAGTTGAATATGTTAAGTTTACCGTTGATTTGTATTTTGCGAATGGTTCACGTAAACCCAAAGCTAATGCCTCAATAACATTAGCTGCGAGTGTAACTACTAGAATATTCGCATCTGAAATACGCTGTAAGTTAAAATATAAAAATATTAAAAAAATACACTTTTTTGTAAATAACTTTGTCACAATTATGCAATGATATTCATTACAAATTAATTTCTATGCAACCTTTGCAAGTGCAGCAGTTAATTCAGAATAATTGTTATCCGCAATCCTTGGCGTCTTACAGATTTCCAGAAAACCTTCCAAAGCTTCTTTTCTTTCTTTCCATTTTGAAGACCCCTAGTAGAACATATATAACGTTTAAAAAGAATTTACTAAAAATATTAACTAAATGTCATATAATATATATTACCAATAGAGTATAGAAATCTTTGGACATTTTTGAAAGAACATCAACTGGTTCCGCTAAATCATATGCATCAATCTCTTTCTCTTCCTCAGCTTCAGCCTCATCACCTAATATGGCAAAATTCAAGCCATGTTTAATATAACATAACCAAAATACAAAATGTATTGCGAACATTACCTTTACCAGCTTCAGCCGCCGCTTCAGCCGCTGCCACTTGTGAACGTAATAATCGTCCCTGTGTGGGTTTTTCTTGTGGTAATTTTTCAAATAATTCATTCAGTTCTTTTATCTAAAATAGATAAATAGTAGTGTGAAATTTGATGTTTCGAATAATCATCACATCCTAAATATATTCGACTTTTACCTGTACTGGTTTTAACTCTGATAAATGAGGATCTATTGCTTTACCCAACCATTTATATAATTCTATTACTAATTGTGTTCCCTATACAATAAAAAAGACAATTATATTTAAAATGACATTAAATAATCATTATAATTATTATTTGATTATTCAATTACCTCACTTCTCACATTCTTATCTGTGTGTGCAAATATCTTTGGTATAGTTTTGAGAATAGGTTTAACATTCACTGTTTTTGTACCATAAAGTCTGGAAAAAATTAAATGAATTAAATTAGCATAACCATAACACTAATCATCAATGAATTGGAATTTTTCTACGATTTGATTGAGCAGATATAGAAATGATAATTATTTCAAATTTCAGTAATATAGATGTAATACCTAATTATCTCTTTAAGTGCAGAAACAGTTGTAGCAACCAACTTAGGTTGTTTGGCGCTTAACCCCCCAAGGACATCTCCCTAAAGTCAAATAAACAATTAAATATATTTAACAAAATTAACAACTTGGCTTTCACTTGAAAATAATTATAAGTTTACGCACTACTACGGGTTCTGGTGAATCGACTTCTATATATAATAGTATAAGTTCTATTGCTTTATTTTTAGTCCCAGCACGAGACGAACCGAAACCCTTTTCTACAACTGCCTGTATTATAGAACTCCTGACCCTGCAATTTGAATGGAGATCGTCATGTTAATGAATTTAAAACATAAAATATGTACCTGTTTATAACAAACTATTGACGCGCTAAAATACTTGAATAAACTAGGTTATTGGCGAGTAAGATCCTTAAACTTACTTTAATGGATTTGGTGCGTTCTCCACAAACGCAAGTAAGGTCGTTAGACCAGTTTCTTGAGCAACTGCATTAGAGTCAGTGGCGATGTTTTTCATAAAACCCTCATAAGGCTTAAAGTCGCTTTCATTATCTGATTTTTTGAATAATTTCGTAAGTTCTTCATAAGCTCCAACCCGAACTTTCCAAATCTAAAGTAGTAAATCACCAAAATATGATATATATATCCCAATTAAAATAAAGTGAAATAATTGAAAAGTTTTGACGTTAAAAACCTTATGTGTGACTCGTTCAGTTAGAGGTAATGATGAATAGTCCTCCTCGGGTGCTGCCATTTATACTAAAATACAAAAAGACGCGGATTTTAAGTTATATATTAAAAAAACTCTGAAGGAAAATTTTGTAAAGTGGTTTTATAAAGGTGTAGTGAAAAAAAAAACCAAAAAAAAAAAACGACAAGCACTGTAAAAGTAAAGAGAAGAAAGGAGAACGGAGAAACGAAGTTGTAATTGATATATAGCTGCTCGGACGTTGTTATAAATTTTATTTGGATATCATAGACACAAATACAAGTAGCAAATGCCTAAAATGGTTAGCTTTAATATCACGTCATCCGAATTTAAGATCATGTGACATGACGGTGTTACATCAAATGATAATTGTGGTACATTAATATATACAGTATCCCGTAATAAAAAAAAAAGATTTTTAGAGGTTGTAACATTGCAATAAATTGGAATGCTGTGTAATTAAAAAAAAAATGAAACAAAAAAAAATCTTGGGCTTTTCCCTCAAATTTATAATGTGCGCCTTGGCAGACCTCCTTATTTAGTAAAAAGGTTAATGTCTATAAAATGTCATTTCACGCAGAGCAAGAACTTTTTACTTAATAACTTGACTTTGAACAAAATACTTTACGGAATGGACGGATGATTTACAAAAATCCAGAAATAATTTAATAATTTTAAACTAGTGGAGAAATCCGAAAATGAATCAAAACAAAAATGAAAGGATTATTTAATGAAAAAAAACCAAAAAAATCAAAATCAAGGGTCAAAATGAAGCAAAACAAAAGGATCAATAAAAGAATCAACAACAAAGCAAAATATAATTATATAACCAAAGTAGGAATTAACCGAAAAAGAAACGAAATAAACGCTAAAAAGTACCAACGTGGAAAATCTATTCTAACAAATGCCGGAGATTTTATTCAAAATTACAAAATAAACCCGGTCACATGCTCCGGTTAAAAAACCTAATTTCTATGCTTTACCGGAATCTCTCCGAAATTTTTTCTTTTTTCCATGCTGAGTACTTTAACCGATGCGTAATAAAAAACAAACGAAAAAAAAAGAAAAACTAGTTTCTCTATCTACGACTAGTGAACTACCAGTATCCAGACAGGCAGGCCAGTCTTGCTATTAATATCATACATGCCAGTACCAAAATGTTTTAAGAACACAATTATTTTTGAAAATCCTAATTCTATATAGATGATAAAAATTTAAAACGTTTTGGTTTCTATCTATACTACTATGAAAATTGTCTATCACAGCGAGATTTCTATTATTATCTAAATCGTCAACATTACTGAAGTGTATCATGTGATAAATCACATGTAGAAAAAGAAGTAAAAAATTTTTTCAAAGGCGATGAAATGACGAAATTGAGTACGAAATGCGAAAATGTGAGTATTTGTTTACAGTAAACAATTTATCGCGTAATAATAGCATATACCTAAATTACTAAACTAGGCTATAGATCTAGATAGGAAATGAGTATTTCACATATTTATCATATTTTTACCAATGGATCAACAACAAAAATAATCCAGTTTTTTCCCTTCTATAATAAGTACTTCTTTTAATTATCAAGTATGTTTTATATATTAATTTATGCCAAGTTTTTAATTGATCGGCATTTTGATCACATGTTTCATTGGTTGATCAACCAAAGACGATCGAATATCATTATAAAATCTTGTTATTAGGTCGTATCAAATAACTCTTTATATTTTTTATTTCAAACCTATATTCAAAAAAAAAATATCAAGTAAACCGAATTACGCAATCTTTTTTGACCGATACAATAAAATATATGCCGTATGCCAATCACCTATATCGCGGTGAATTAAATAAATTTAGAAAAAAAAACTAAAATTTCGTAAGGAAAATTAGAACATTCAAATTTTTTGTTACCTCCTCCGTCCAATTTTTGAATATCTTCTTGCGATACGATTTTAACTTTGTCATCATCATATTGAATCCAATCATCTGTAAATAAATAGAAATGTTAACAAAATTACTAAATTTCGAATTATAATAAAAATAACTATTAACATACCAGAATTATCTTTACGCACCCATCCCATATAATGTCCTAAAATTATAATTTCATTAAATTAATAAAAATTACCATTAAATTAGGGCAAAACTTCTTACTTACCAGATTCAGCTGATCTTCCGATGTGGGTAAGAACTGCACAAAGATCATATAATCCTGAAACATTAGCACCAATATCTTTATTTAGGTCAGGATCAATAAGCTTTTTGAGCTCCTCCACATATGTTGTTTCATCATTTTTTGAATCCGCTAAACCTTGATCATCATTATCGATTGCAAGTTTTGCTTTTTTCTAAAGTAGAGTTTTTTTTTTAAACAAAAGTTCAATACTGTAAATCATTGATCAAATAAAAATCGTACAATAATAACACCTTTGCACTTTCTCTTTCTTTTTCCAATTCGCGTAAACGATTTTTAAGTGGTAAAATTTTATTTTTTAATTCATCAGTACAAAAGTCTGTAGCATCAAGTTCCATTGGAAATTTTACTTTACGTAAAATTTTAGCTTTAACATTTACGTCAGCTTTCCAAAAAAATCTTACAAATTGTACCGTAAGGTATGATGGCAACCGACTTATACGTGAAATTTTATTATAAATTGCCGTTCTTCCTAATGTAGGAGAATTTTTTTCAATCTGTTCATCTAAATCCTAAGTAAACAGATGAGTTGATAATTAAAATTAAAGACTTTTAGAAAGATTGTTTTATAAGAATTTAAACAGCGTACCTCCAGAATTCCATTTTGCATATAATTTATGGTTTTTGAGATATGACAGTTTAATTTTGTAAAATTTTCTTTTGTAATAGTAGCTTCCTCTTCGAGGGCTTCTTCACATTTAAGACTAAAAAAGTAATTTTAATAATCGTTTCTAATATAATGTGAACATATAAATTAATATAAATAATTATAAAAGATTATACTTACGTCGAAGTAAATTCTCCTGTCATGTAACGATCAATAAATGATCCCGATGTTGTTTCACCTTCTGATGACAAACTAGAATCTTGGTTTGGTATAGGGATATTTGCTTGTTTCAGACTAGACACAATTTGGCTCCAACATTCTTCGGCATCTTGCTGCATAAAACCAGTAGCATTTCGTTGAGCAAATTGAGGGAAAACATTTCTAAGTATCTAATAATAATAATAATAATTATAATAATAAGTACTAAAACTTTTAAAAAAAATTAAATTAAAGTTAAATTACCTGAAGAAAATTAAGTGGAGTAGCACCTTCAGTGGTTTGACTCATATTACGATAAAGATCGCGCAAAGAGGTTGTAAGGTTATTAGCAGCAGCAGCAGCAGAAGATCCACTTGTAAAACTATGATGATAGATACGTAAACATTAACTATTACTTTTCTTAATAGATGATGATTTATTATTATAAAAATTATGTTTCACCTATTCAGAGACTCCTGCAATTCTGGCATTACTCGAAGACATTGTAAGGTTGAATTCATATAACAAGTGTTACCGAGATTTCGGAGACCAGATGGTAACTTTAACTATAACGATTATATTATTTAATAGATGAAATTAAATAAATAGATTTAACTAAATGATAGGATTACACAAATTCAAATTCATACGGTTTCTGCCAATTGTTTATCCGACATATCTTCAATAAATAAAGTTTTATTTTCTGGTTCTTTTGGCAATTCACCAATTGTTCCCATCATCTAAAAATATATTATAGTACAGATCAATACTAGTAATATCTCAAAGATTTACATGAATCAATTATCATACCATGAATTTGCTGCCCTATATAAGACATGTATAAAGATATACGTTAATTTTTAATAAACAAAACCGAAAATGATAAAATCCAAACCTCTTTAATATTCAAAGTGTTTAAATCAGTATTCTCCTATATAGGAAATAGTAAATTAATAATAAATGTACAATAAATATTAAATAAAAAAGAACGCTTGATTAATAAAAGAATATAAATTACCGTCAAGGTTTTTCCTTTAAACAAGAGCTTTTGTCTGTCAGGTTGTACACCTGTCATGGTGTACAGCTGAGTCTTAAGTAATTCAACAGAATCATCAGTATCAGCTTCCAATTCATAGTCAGTTTTATTCCATTTAACATTAACTATAACAAAGAGGAGCGAAGAAGTAAAAGTCAAGAAAGAAAATTTTAATTAATAATCAAAAAGTATTGATAACAAACCTTTAACTAACGGCATTTCCGACTTGTTTTGGTTGCGAATCGAATTTAAAAAGAATTGATTTTTACAGATATCAGTCATTATTTGAACAAATCACGTGACTTTGATACATGTCCGTAAATGGACAAGCAAATTTATCAGCAGATATTCCAACACGAAAAACAAAGCACGCAACAGACACGTTCAACCATTTAGAAAAAATTTAATCTTTTATGACATAGTAAATCAAGGAATGGTTTTAAGTAAGATTAGTTACTGGGTGATTAGTAAAAAGCGCAATTTTACTAGAATTGCATATAATTTATATAAAACACCAATTTTACGTGATAATAATAATTAGAATCTTTGACAAGTTTTATTTAAATTTAATTTTCTCTTCATATATTCAGCAATTTTTTTGCTTTTTAAAACATGTTACTAATAAAGTACGGTATACTTGGCATCATCAGATCACTTTTAATCGAAAAGACCGAATCCCATATCCTACGATTATAATAAAAGAGATAAGAATTCAGAATTTACAATTTAGATTTTTAATAAATTAAATATATTAATTACCTCATCGGATTCTTCTTTCTCTTCTTCTTTCTTAGCATCTTCAGCGGGAGCAGCTTCAGCAGTGGCATCGGTACCAGCTGCAGCACCACCACTAGCTGCAGCACCACCGCCCGTAGGTACCGAAGATAACTTCGATAATCCTGAATTAACCAACTTAAAAATCATTATTTAATAAATTAACTACTATTCGTTTAAATTAGTATGAAGGATTAATCTATTTTACAATAATACCTCATCGATGTCTTTTCCATCTAATTCTCCTAATAATTGTTTAAGTCTTGCGCTATCAGTTTCAATACCAACGGTATCAAGAAGAGATTTGATACTACTTTCGTTGGGCGTTTTACCAGCGAGATTTAATAACAAATAGGCTGCAAGGTGTTTCATTATTACTAAAAAAAGATTATTATTCTTTTATTAATCTAAACTGTCACATATATTTAAAACTAAATAATTTCTCTTTTGATACCTAATATTTTTCGAGATATTTTTTTTTGTCGCAAAAGTCGATACGAATTCTTTAACTCTAATTAGAGAACAATTACGCTCTTAAAAAAAAAACTCGATGAAAAAACTTTTTTTCCTTGAAGATACAGACCAATTATATTGTAAATCTTATTTTGTCATGTGATTGATTGATTAGATAAAAAAAAATTTTTTCATCTTTTGTAAAGTCTCTTGTTTCATAAAAATGCATAGCTTAAATATACGTAATTTATATTTTTTGTTCGAATTTAAACCAATTCAACCAATACGACAGCATATACAATATCATTCACAAATTTTACATACTCGTCAATTTAACACAGCAAATTGTCGTGGTTATCCGACAAGTATCGAAACTAACAATAACGGCAGTAATGATGTCGGAAATAGTTTTCATTCATATTATAAACAATATCAAAATACAAAAAATAAACGTAATTCATCATTATCCTTTTATAATTCATTACCAAATAAAAATGCTTTTATTCAAGCATTAAGAAAACAGTTAAACGAAGATGTCAACATAAAACCGAAAATTTGTAAAGAAAAAATCAAAATAAAATCTCAAATGGAAGTAGTGAAAGTAAGGTTTGTCAATATTTAATTAATATAATCTGATTCTTTTGAAAATTGGAATATTAAATTTAATTTTTTTTTTAGGCAATTGGACTAATTAATGAAATGATAACAAAAGATACAATAAATCAATTAACATCATCACATATTTTATCATTTTATATGAAATTTAATTCATTATATTTTACTAAACCATTTTATTTGGATTTAATTTCTTATTTATTACGTCAGTGCTCCAAACATGACAGATTGGATTTGGTTAACGTTATTTTTGCTAGATTCGTTCATGATGTAGATATGAGTTCAAGAAAACATGTACTTGTCGCTCTTGTTATTAAAGTATGGAATGTTATGGCTAAGATATATGCTGATAAGGGACAGCCCGAAGAAGTTATTAGCAGTAAGTTATAAAAGAAATTACATTTTTCTTTTAAAAAAACTAAATATTAAAAAGAAAAACCCATTTTTTTAGTATATAAAACGATGTCTCAATATGGTACATTTCCTAACGTGAAAACTTACTCAACGTTGATAAAATCCGCAGCAAAGGCAAATGATCCATATAAATGTTTTGAATTTTTAGAGAAAATTATTTCGAGAGGCGAAAAAACAAATTCTGCTACACTAAATTTCCTTTTAAAAGCATGTCTTTCATCAAAAGACGCTAATATACAAGAGAACGCAGATATAATTATTGAATTAATGTCGCATTGGAAAATTGGACCAAATGGAACAACATTTTTAATCTTATTGCAACATTGCAAAAATCATGAAAAATTAGAAGATATTTGGAATAAAACATTAAAATATAGATTATGTAAAAATAAAAGATTGCAAGAAGAAATTATAAAGATATGTTGTACAAAACTTTCTTTTAATAAATCTTTGACTTATGAGAATCAACATAATATGAAAAATATGAAGGATGGAATATCAAAATGCTTTGATTATTTTTTAAGAATTTATAGAATTTCTAGAGGAGAAATCCCATTAGAAATTTATAATACATTATTAAAGTATTGTACAATGAAAGGAGATATTTTTAGGTCAATGAGAATATTAGAAATGATGTGGGAAAAAAATTTGGAACCAAAAAAATCATTATATAAAAATTTATTTGATTCAATACATGATAACACAATAAATAATAGAACATATACTTGGAGATTAATAGAAGGAATGTTTTCTAAACCAAAAACTATTAAATTACAAAAATCATTATTAAATTCAATGATTTTAACTTTAGGAAGATTACGTGATGTTCGTGGAATTATGGAATTTTATCAAGAACTTCTCAAAAATAATACCAATTATCATGATTCATTTATGAATAGAACAAATAACATTCCTATGGATATTAAATTATATAATATTTTTATGAAGGCTATATCGGAATGTAAATACGGACCATTAAGCTTCATGGAAATGATTAAATATACTCCAATTGGACTTCAACTAAATCATATTAGTGTTAATTACTTATTTTCTTCTATACAGACCAAAAAAGACATTAAATCGTTTGGATTAACATTATTTGAATTTGTTATTAAACAAGAAATAATTCTTAGTAAAGATGTATTAGAAGATATAATAAGAAATACTGTACGGAATATATCAGATACGGTTGGTTATGGAGATATTATTATTAAACAATTGGTAAATGAAATAATTAGTGTGCAGGAAGGAAAGGATTTATTGGATTGTCTCAATATATTAGAGACGCCATTAAATTAGCAAAGCGACTAAATTACCAATTATAATTCTTAATTAAACTAGCTACTTGCTGAAGTTTTTTGAATTTGATCTTGATAAGCTTTTTGAAGTTCAATAACCTATTATATGAAAAAATATATATGTGTGTGTGTATATATTAAATTAATAATTAATTTATTTGCTTATTTGTTTGTTTTTACATACCTCCAATTTCTTTTTCTCTGATTTCTCGTTTAAATCTGTAAGTTGTTTTTCAACGCGTTGACTATTCAAATTACAAATCACAAAATTAAATAATAATAATTTAAAGACTTATAAAAGTAATTATGTATAATTCACACACATTTCTGATTTAATGTATTCTAATCGCTTATCAACATTCGTAGTAGCTTCGACTTTATCTTGTTTCACTAATACAGGCCCAATTAATTTATAAATATTCGCATCATCCTTTAACAATTTAAATTCCTAAGAGTAAATTAATTATAAAATGTCTAAATAGTTTAGTAAGAGTCCTGACTAGTTAATCCTTTACCTACCATAAATAACTTACCTTTTGAACAACCTCATTTTCTTGTAATTGAGAATCTAAACGTTGCCTAGACTCTATAGCATTTGACAAATCTGTTAAAATCAAAATTAGTATTAGCTCAAAGCGTGTATAATTTAAATAAAAATAATTTTCTTTCTCATTTGACCTTTCTGAATTTTTTGATATTCGCTAGTCAAAGCTTCCAATCGTGCTTCCATTGTTGAAAAATAAATCGTGTAAAAAGTGAAATTTTTTCACTATCTATCCGCAGTTTTTGTGCCATGTGAATATGAAAGTCCCCTGCATATGTTTGTCGACTGTACCACTCACGTGCATATGCAGATTGAAAAACTTTCGTGTATATATAGGTCTCTTCAGTCTTAAACTTTTTCTTACTCTTTACTTTTTAATTAACATAATGGTATTTCATTTCTTCATAATCTGTATTTTGCTTGATTGATTTAATATAATCGATGTGTTTTACGTTTAATTTTAATTTTTTAGTCTGAAGTCGAAGTTGAAGAACACTTTAAACGACTTACAAATAATAAATACGTAGAAGGCGTATTGATTGTTAATGGAGATGGACAAACTATTAAATCAAATTTAGATCCTACATTGAATAAAAAATATTCGGATTTAATTACTAAACTTATAGAACAAGCAACTTTTTGTGTTAAAGAAATGGATGAAACCGTGAGTTTTCTTAACAATTTAAATAATTTGAAAGTTATATCCTGATTTAAAGTAACAAATTATTATTCTAATTTAATAATTATCTAATATTTAATTATATCTAGAACGATCTATCGTTCTTACGTGTTAGAACTAAAAAACACGAAATTATGATCGTACCAGGTAAAGAATTCAATTTAGTTTATATTAATTTTTTTTTTTTAAAAAAAAAAAAATATACATATGTATTTTTATTTATTTATTTACCTTTATTAATTAAAGATAAGGAATACCTTCTTATTGTTATACAAAATCCTGAAAAGAAGCCAAATTTATTTTAGTTTTTCTATAGTACATAGAAAGTTTTTTTTTGTTTATTGAGAATTTAATATATAGGGTTTTTTTTAATAAAATTATTATTATTATTTATACAACCAATCAAACTCTTGAAATATCTATTATGTCTAAATGCTAGTCACAAACAATCATGATCACATGATATATAGTTTGTAATTAATACCGCTGTAAAAAAAAAAAAAAAAAAATTTCATTCCTTAAACTCGCCTTTTTTTATAATTACATCCTTTTTTCTAATTTATTTTTCTTTTATAAGATTTATAAAATATACAAGGTTTATAGAAAACCTTAAACCATTAAGCAATATGTCATCATTATACGGTGACCTTCCACCACCAACACATTCTTCACCAGGTGGTGGTACTGGAGAAAAAGAAGAAACTACCAAACAAAAATCCACGAACAATGCCACCACCACCACGACCAGTACTACTACGTCGTCCACGTCTGTATCGGAAATAACTTCAGCTACATCAACTTCGAAACCGACTAAATCTGCTCTCCCAGGTACAAGCAGATTCTGGCAAACCCAAATAAAATACCGCAACTTTATATTATAATAAATTAAATTTGGATCTTGTTCAGACTTTCACTTTATACTTGATAAATTTTAAGTAGTATGTTACAATAATAATGATAATATCCCAAGTTTAAAAAAAATTCACTCACCTTTAAAATAACCTTTCGTCAAAACTTCCGAAACAAATAAAAACGCACCGTTTTACCATTTTACTACCCGAAACTATCTATATACAATATGTCGAAAATTCAAGCTGGTTGGACCCCTGGAACGTTGCGTTTTATGCCTACTATTCAAAGAAAACCTGTTGCACAATCAAAACCTAGGCTTACCTCCCGAGTTACAATTTCCTCTCCTCCGGTTCCCGCTACTACAACTACCAATCCATCGGTGTCGAACCCTACTACTTCAAGTTCTTCCGCTACTGCCCTCACTACCGCTACTTTCAATTCTACTACTTCTAATGTTACAGCGAACCTATCGGTTTCGAATCAGCAACAAACGAATACTACTACCTTTTCGACTTCTGTTTCTACCCATAATAATACGTCACCTACTCAGGCTTTAGCTTCTTCCATTGATAACCGGTTATCTATTGCTACGAATTCTACCACTTCTCCTCCTAAACAAAATACTTTCTCGGAGGATGTTAATGATTTCAAATCTGTTTTGAACGTTCAAAGAAATCAGCGTGGTTTTGATAAAGTTAGTATCTAATTTATAGTTTATTATTTTGGTATACTGTATTTCTTGTAATCATATTATTTTTTTCTCGTTTATAGAAAAAACAGTTAAATAAAGGTGGCAAAAAGCAAGCTCAGTTGTCTTTGGAAGATGACTATGATCCTACTCGACCTAATGATTATGAAGATTATAAAGAAATGGAAAAGAGGCGTAGAGATGATGAAATTTATCGTCGTCAAGAAGAACGCAAAAGACAAAGATCTCTGAGCCCTGAGCGCGATAGACGTTCCCCACGTCGTTAGTAAAATTTATGACTTGTTAATTTTATTCAGGATATTAAATATATATTATGAACAAACAAAACCTTCTTTTTCTTTGGATTATAGGTTATTTTCCACCACCATTATTGTATGAAGATTCACCACCGAGTGAAGCAGAGAATACTCCCCCTGTTTCTCATACTCCTCCCGTTGCTCGTTCTCCGCCTGCTAAAATTGATTTAGATATGACCGGTGAAGAAGCCTTTTTACGAAGAGCTCGATTGAGCAATCGTACTATTGAGGAAACTTCAAAGTAAATAAATATGATGAACTAAATAAATATTGAAAGGTTTTTTTTTTTTGACCAAACAATTAGAGTTTAAATTATGTTATTTTTACTTTGTAGATCACCCGAGCAAAAATCCACATCTGGTGGATCTGGAGAGGATTTTGCTCATAGAATGATGGCTAAATATGGCTGGCAAGAAGGTCAAGGTATTGTAAATTAAATTAAATAAATTTATATTCTAAAAATTTTCAAGTTTTTAATTATTCTAAAACCTTAAATAGGATTGGGTAAGAACGAACAAGGTATTAGTGAGCCACTATCAGTTCAAAAAACTGATATTAGATCAGGAATTATTGTCAATAACAATCCACCAAGTATTAAAATCATTTGTTAACATTAATATTATTTGTTATTATTGTTATCATTGTTATTATTCATTCTAAATTTAAAAATGTATTTCATAATATGTTTAGCTAAATCTGATAGCAAAGAAAATGAGATTATTGCAAATAATCTTCCAAATACCGAATTACCCTCTAAAGTAATTCTACTAACAAATATGGTAATAGATGATGATAAATATCCGATGTATATTTTATTTAAATTTTTATTAAATGTTATTATTATTATAGGTTGGACCTGGTGAAGTAGATGACACGCTTCAAGAAGAGACAGCTGATGAATGTAATGAAAAATACGGGACAGTTGAAAGATGTCTCATTTATGAGGTAAAAAATATAAATTGTATTAATGTACTCTTTTTATAATTATTAAACATTTTCTTTTATTTGGTTATAGGTACCACACAGAAAATTACCGGATGATGAAGCGGTACGAATATTTGTAAAATTTGAGGATATTGTAGCAGCGATTAGAGCAAAAAAAGATTTGAATGGTAGATTTTTTGGTGGTAGACAAGTTTCTGCTCAATTTTTTGATGAACAAAGATTTGATAGATTGGATTTAGCTCCATCTCAAGCGGAATTACAAAGATCCAAACAAAAAGAAAATTTTAAATAATGTGCGTTAATTTAAAATGATTTGCTGTATGTTATTATGTAAAGAATTATTGTATTGTTGATGTAAGAGAACAAAAAAAAGTTATTGAAATTAGAGATTAAATTTACTTAGCTTAATTTATAATCATTATTTATATTTTTTATTATTATTGATAATGAATTTTTATGTTTTCAGGGGACTTAGTAATTTTTTATTATATATTAAAGGATTTGGCATTTATATTTATTCATATTAATATTTCTCGACATACAGTATTTTCTGTAAAATTGAGATAATTTACATTATAATAACTATCTCTTTAGAATATGTTGCAAGCGAATACTGAAAACTTCTTTTATATGGTCAATGAAAAAGAATAAATTTTTTACTTTTTTCAAGAAACTTTTTTTAATAAGTAAAATAAAAGCCTTTACATACTTTTTTCAATCATTAAAGAAAAATAAAATAAAGAAAAAATAATATATAATAATGCATAAAACTTTTCTCTTTAATAAACATTTACTCCAATGAATTTAATTTTAATTCCAACCACTATTAGTATTGTCTGCAGGTTCGTCGGCCCAATTACCACTACCAGTAGTACTAGTAGTAAAATCCTCTCCACCAAATGTAGATTGTGGGGCAACAGGAGTTTCATCCCAACTACCAGTGGTAGTTTCGGTAGGTTGTTGGGGGGCAACAGGAGTTTCATCCCAACTACCAGCAGTTCCAGCAGTTCCACCAGTTTGTGGAGCAACGGGAGTCTCATTCCAACCACCACCACTACTACTAGGATTAGTATCCCAGGTGCTAGTTGCAATTGTTGTAGTTGTTTTAGTTGTAGTTTCTTCACCCCAACCACCACCGCCACTAGGTTTGGTAGTAGTTTCACCTTCCCAAGTATTTGGTGCATCCCCACTATCCCAACTACTAGTAGGTTCTTCAGCAGGAGTATCCCAACTAGTATTAGTAGCAATTGCGGCTACGGCAGGATTTACACTACCGGGAGCAGGATTAGTAACTGAAGCATCCCATTCCGTTGAAGCTTCATTATCCCAATTACTAGTAGAAGGTTCATAAGTATTAAATGGCGGTTTTTCAGGGATAGCTTCTGCATCTTTTTCAGCCTCTTCAGGATCTCTGTAAAAGAACATATCAACCATAACATCCCAAGGTGTTTCACGCGGAATGGTGGCTCGAAGTCTTAATACTTCCCTCGCTAACAACCAATAAATTAAACCAATAGAATGTTTTGCCTTATTATTTGTTGGAATCGCTACATCAATATATCTTAACGGGGAATCAGTATCTGTTAATGCAATCACTGGAATATTAACATATGATGCTTCTTTAATGGCTTGATGATCGGTTCTCGGATCTGTAACTATAATCAATCTTGGTTCTTTAAATGATCTTGTAATGTAATTGGTAAATGTACCAGGTGTGAACCTTCCTGCAATAGGTTGCGCTCCTGTATATGATGCGTATTTTAATACAGCTCTTTGACCATATGGACGTGCTGAAATTACTACTACGTCAGCCGGATTCTCAATAGCACAAATAATACGGGCAGCAAAAATTAATTTTTCCCATGTTTTACCAATGTTAATAATATGAACACCTAAATAAAATTTAGTCGAATAAATATAAAAATTCTTTTTATTTATTTAGCTTTAATATAATATACTTGCCGTCAGCACGACGTTTCCAAACGTAAGGAGTCATTTGAACGTTCAAGTTCTTTGCACCAAGATGGCAAGTTGCCGAAAGGAGAAGTTGAATATCCTCCTCCGTGGCTATTCAAATAAAAAATCATTTTATTTTTCTTCTAATAAATACTAGTTTAAATATAGAAATTTTGCAAATACCATTCAAGATGGCAGGAAATTTAGACATCGCTATTTTTTGCGTTCACGGGATAGTTTATTTTCGCTGATGTATCCGAAGAGAGGGAAATTTCTGATATCTGAGAACCTCATTTTTAAATTTTTTTTTTTTTTTTTTTTGATCAATCTATCACGTGATTGATAATTGAATTTTTTTATATTATATACAGTTTACAATTTATATATATTCATATCAAAAATATCAAAAAAAGAAAGAAAAAATATTTATGAAAATAAAACTCTCTACTAAACTATACAAAATCCTGATTTTTATAATGTTTAATTTGTAAAACTACCTAGAATCATAATTATGAAATTTAAATTCATGAAAGTTCTTTCATATTGATTCTATACGATTTAATAATTATTTCAAATATAAATAATGAAAAAAAAAAATGCTAATTTGTATTAAATAAACAGATGATAATTCAAAGTTGTCAGATATTTTTAAAAAAAAAATTAACCAAACCGATAAAATTAAAATTTTTCCCTTACCATGTTACAAAATTTTGAGATTCGGTTTGGTGATAATGTGCTAAAGTGCACGTAGTCACCGACGTTCAACTTGAAAATGTACTAGCCTTCTTATCAATAATAATATCAGCTAAAAAAGAACCTAAAACCAAAATCAAGTTAATTTTTATTTTAAATTGAACTACAAGACTTTTAACATTGGAAGGAACTATTACCTAAATTTTATTCCATGCTGGATATCCTGACTATCACATATTATTATATTCTTACAATATCTAGTAAATTATAGAAAAATTGTTAAATTTGCAGTAATTTTAATGTAAAAGTAGATTTCATAACTTATGCCATTCTTACTTTATAAAAAGCTATTTTACCAGCCACCATCGGTATTTGATTTTGGTACCGGTCCCCAATTATCAGTTTCACCATTATTTTGATTGGAATTAGAATCCCATCCTACATCTGCATAAAAAAAAAAAAAAATTCAAAAAGAGTCTCACATAAAATAGTAATAAGGATCTTTTAATTCACCATTTTTCTTATCGGTGGAAGATTCACCCCAGCTTGGATTGTCTATAAATTAAATGATGATTAAAAATATTAAATATGATAACTCAATTGAGTCAAATAATAATTACAAACCGTTATTCCAGTTGTTATCTTTTTCTTGCTCCGTTTGCTCTGCCCAGCTGTTTCCGCTGCCAAATCCTTCCTCAACATCAACAGATTTATTGTGAAAATCTTTATTGTTTTGCTGATCACTATATTTTCTTCCTCCCCCGCGTCTATCACCATACCCTCCACCACGATTACGTCTTCCACCGCGATCACCACCGCGATCACCACCGCCTCGTCCACGTCCACGACCGCCCCTTCCTCCATGTTCGTTACCATGGGGATTTCTTCTATAATTTCGATTATCGTTTTGAGATCCATTCCTATTGGAATTCTCATCACGAGAACCGTTCTTAAATGGATTTCCTCCACTACGCGTATTGTTTCTTTGGTTACGTGAATTATTCCATTCAGGTTCTTTTTTCTCCACATCCCATTCTCGGTCATCACGGTTCTTGTTTTTACGTGTGGCATTTTCTTCGCGTTCCTCACTTTTGAGTTTAAACAATAACATTTTTAGATATTGAATTAAACCGAATAAAGAAGCAAATATAAGCAAACATTATAATGCATACTCGATTTGTTGCTGCAAATGTCTTTGTTGAACTTCATGTCGTCGCTTTTCTTCTTCTTCTTCCTCCAATTTTCTCTTCTGAATCTCTAAATTTTCTGATTCCTTTTTCCTTCGTATTTCATCTTCCTTCTTGAAGAGAGCTTCTTCTTCTTCGACCTCCTTCGAATTGCGAAATTATTATCAAATAAATTTATTTATTAAAAAGAGGTAAAATTTTAATTTTTATAAAAATTACCTTACGCTTTTCCTCGATTTTTTTATTTTTCGCCCTCACTTTTTCAATATGCTTGGATAATTCTTCTTCATTATATTTCTAAAAAAATTTAAAATAATGAATAAAAATAAATATTATAATAAATAGAAATAAAAATTTATGTATAACTTACTTGACGAGTATTGCTACCAGACAACACTCGATTTTCATTAACATAAGGGGCAGAATCAGATTTAGGTGCCGAATCAGAACCAGTTTTTAGAGCATTATCATGTCTGGTAGCAGTGTCAGATTTGGGAGCATGCATACTCTCGTAAATGGTACTAGATTTTCTTGAGGACCTAGAATCATTGTCTTTTTCTTTTTTTTCATTCTCATTATACGATTCAGGATCTAAAGAAATATATATTTTTTATTATCGATATTAACGATATAGAATTTTTATTTAAGATTTAAAATGAATAATGTACCTTCATTATTTTGATTTCTGCCACCTCCGCGTGACTTATGACCATGACCTCTAAAATCATTATCTCCTCCGAGATCACGTCTATGATTATTATCACGTGGATATCTTCTATTGCCACGGCCTCCTCCTCTTTGTCCTCGCCAGTGGCGTCGTCCGCGCGTCCCACGATCACTGCGATCACGATGTCTATTATCGTCTCGTCTTTGTTGATTATGTTGACTTTGATGATTATGTTGAGTTTGTTGACTTTGTTGACTTTGCTGATTATGTTGATCATTAACCCATTCAGTTGTATTTTTGATAGTTTCATCAGACTCTTCAATATGATTCCATGGATCATTATTTTCCGTAGTAGTAGTGCCCCAATTATCATCTCCAGCATTTTTTTCATTTTTTTCTTCCCACCCACTGTTATCTGGTGGATTATCCCAACCTGTACCTTCTTCAGTACCCCAACCACTCGTATTTTCATTAGCAACTGGATTGACATCGGTTGGGACATCATCCCAATTGTTATTATTAGTATTTGTATCACCATTATTATCCGGTGTAATGCCCCAATTTTCTACTTTATTATAATCGGTTTCATAATTAGACGAATCATCCCAGCCGCCTGTATCCTTATTTGTGGGAGCAGCTCCCCAACCTTGTTCTTGAGTTGAAGAAGAGTTACCGCCTCTCTTTTTATGCGAGTTACTTTTTCTTCTATCGTCGTTCTTCAAACTTGAGGACGTATTAGCCTCCCAGCTATCTTTCGTAGCGTCAGCAGGCTCGTCAGTTTTTTCCACGGGCTGAACCCAATCGTCAGACTCAACAACCGCAGACATTAATAATCGCTAAAGAGTAAAAATATGTTATAATTTTAAGCGAATAAAAAGAAAATTTTTTCCCTACAAGTTTTTTTTTTTTTTTTTTTACGGAAAAACTCCTATCGTACATATCTGAAATATATTAACACGTGAATGAAAATAACAAAAAAATTGTGTAGTCACCCGAGATCTTTTTAAAATATAGTGTAACTTCTTTCGTGTCGTGAAGTTATTGGTTACATACGATTATTATCATTTTTTGAGACTACGTGAAAAAAAATGGAAAGAAAAGCCTTTGTGATTGTATTAAACAAGCATATATAATGGTGCTTGGTTTAGATGTACAAAATCAGGCCGCACTCCTTAAGGTTGTCATTCTCGGCCTTATTTCTTTTGTGGCCATAGCCAGTAGATTATTTAGCATTATTCGTTTTGAGAGCGTAATTCACGAGTTTGATCCTTGGTTTAATTACAGAGCAACGCGATATTTAGTTTCAACCTCTTTTTATGAGTTTTGGAATTGGTTCGACGAGCGTTCATGGTATCCATTAGGTCGTGTTGTAGGCGGAACTGTTTTTCCAGGTTTGATGGTAACTTCGGCTACCATCTACAACATTCTCCATGCGCTTAATTTTCCTGTAGATATTCGTAATATCTGTGTCTTGCTCGCCCCAGCATTTTCAGCCTTTACTGCCATATCAGCATATCTTTTAACAGCTGAAATAAAAGACTCCTCAGCTGGTCTTTTGGCCGCTGCTTTTATTGGCGTAGCTCCGGGTTACATTTCGCGATCCGTTGCTGGTTCTTATGACAATGAAGGCATAGCAATATTTTTGCTTATGTTCACATTTTATCTATGGATTAAAGGGCTTAAGGAGGGATCTGCTTTTTATGGTGCTTTAACCGCGTTATTTTATTTTTATATGGTAGCTGCATGGGGTAATTATTAAGACTAAAAAACGATATTTTTTCAAGTTATTTCCCATTTATATTGATTTCATCTTATTCTTTACAGGTGGTTATGTTTTTATAATCAATTTAATTCCCCTTCATGCATTTGTGTTAATATTAATGGGAAGATTTTCATCTAGACTATATGTAGCATATTCATCTTTTTATGTTCTTGGTACATTAATGTCAATGCAAATTCCATTCGTTGGGTTCCAGCCTACTCGAACAAGTGAACATATGGCAGCTTTGGGTAAACCATTTCTTTTCGATATATTTCTCTTTTATGTCTTTTTAATCTTTATATTTAAAACTAAAAATATTTGTATTTCAAAGGTATATTTGGTATATTACAAATAATTGCTTTTGTGGAACTTGTAAGAACTCATCTTGCTTCAAAACAATTTCAGATTTTATTCAAAAGTTTTATAGTTTTTTCATTCGTTGCCATGTTTTCTGCTTTGGTATTATTAACTCTGGGTGGATACATTGCACCATGGACTGGCCGTTTTTATTCTTTATGGGATACAGGATATGCAAAGAAATACATACCAATTATTGCATCAGTTTCAGAACATCAACCAACTGCATGGCCTTCTTTCTTTTTTGATTTGGAAATGCTTATTTTCCTTTTCCCTGTTGGAATATATTTATGTTTCCGCGAACTAAGAGACGAACACGTTTTTGTAATTTTGTATGGAATTACTGCATCATACTTTGCTGGTGTTATGGTTCGTTTGATGTTAACATTGACGCCGATTGTATGCGTAACGGCAGCTGTTGCCGTTTCACGTTTATTAGATTTATATCTTGACATAAGTAATTTGGAAACGGAACGATCAGTAGATAGATCAGAATCAGATATCAAAGGAAAACATAAAAAGCCTAAAGAAGGTGGATCTCGTTCATCACTCAATCAGTCTAAATCATTTGGAATTAAGGGCTTTGATACTCGTGCTATAGTTCTTATTAATTTCTATTTCTTTTTGGTCATATTTGTTTGGCATTGTACTTGGGTTACATCTAATGCATATTCATCACCATCAATTGTTCTTGCATCAAGTCATCCTGATGGAACACAATTTATTATTGATGATTTTAGAGAAGCTTATTATTGGCTTAGAAAAAATACCGATTATAATTCAAAAGTGATGTCTTGGTGGGATTATGGATATCAAATTGCTGGTATGGCAGATCGTACTACTTTAGTAGATAATAATACTTGGAATAATACTCATATTGCTACAGTTGGAAAAGCTATGGCTTCTTCTGAAGAAGTTGCTTATCAAATTATGAGAAGACATGACGTTAATTACGTTTTAGTTATTTTTGGTGGGCTATTGGGCTATTCAGGTGATGATATTAATAAATTTCTTTGGATGATAAGGATTGCCGAAGGTGTTTATCCCGATGAAGTAATAGAAGCAAATTTTTTTACTTCTCGTGGTGAATATAGAGTAGATGATGAAGCTACTCCAACAATGCGTAACAGTATAATGTATAAAATGAGTTATCATAATTACAATGAACTTTTTGGTGGACAAGGCCAGGATCGCGTTAGAGGTGCTCGATTACCTTCTGAAAAAATTAAATTAAGCACACTTGAAGAAGCTTACACGACTGAAAATTGGATTGTAAGAATTTACAAAGTAAAGGAATTAGATAATTTAGGACGTAGTTTGGAACAAGCGGCTGCATTTAATTCAGGTAAAAAAAGACGCCGAACGAAAACTAAAAAGAAGTCTACAAAAAATGCAACAAATGGATAATCTTTAATTAAAAATGGAGGTTTAATTTTTTTTGATTTGCTTATTCAAATTAATACAATATCTATTGTACAGATTTATTTAAGTTCTATGAATTCTTTCTTTTTTTTAAAAAAAAATTATTATTTTAATACAATCACACTCAAAAACAAAATATACAATCCTATATTTAATAAATTAATAAAATACTAATACAGTAATAAATTATGTTGCAGCGGAGCTATCTTCCGAATTAGAATTCTGTTGTGCTTCCATTTGTTGGAAATAAGATTCCCATAAACTAATTATCTGAATAAATATATGTAAATATAGAATATATAAATGTTTATCCTCAAAATAATAAAAAATAACCATTTTAACTTACCTCCTTTTGGGTTTGAACCACTGACTCTAAAAAAGCTTCAACACCATTTTTAAAATCCTCCACTTTTTCCTTATCAAATCTATCTAACTCATTTTTAATAAGTTTAGATACTTCCTCGAACTCATTTTTACAATCTTCAACCTTATGCTCAGCCTAAGATTAGGATATAATTGTTTAAGAAATAATTATTCAAGGATAGAAATTAAAGCAAATATATATATACCTCAGCAATTTGAGTTAGCATTCTATCTTGACTGAATCTTCCTTGGGATTTTGATCTTTCATAATTGGCTTTTTTCTTTTGCAAATCGGAAATGGAATTTTGCCACGTCTGATGAACTTTAGCGCGTGAATTAAATGCAACCTTTATTAAATTTTTAAAATGTAAATTATTTCTTCAAAAAAAAGAAAAAGAAAAAAGAAATAAAACCTTCATTAATAAAAAATAGTATGTACGAACTTTAATTGATGCAATTATACGAATGTACTCTCCTACAGTATTTTCTAATGTATGGACATCCTGACGTGCCTAATATGATATTAAAAGCTTTAGGAATTTTTTTTTCCAATTTGCAATATATCTTTGGCTTTAAAATTAATATTAACAAAAAACCTGTTTTTCATGTAACTCCTTGATTTTTTGCTGTAAATTTCCTAAAATTGTTAAATTACTGGCCAATGGTTTGTTCAGCTCAGCATCAGCCAAGGACAATAAACTGTTCCCAAAGTCAACTGTTGCACTACCCAAATCTAAAATAACCAATATTTATTTAATATCATTATATCTAATTAACTAATGAAATATGAAATTAATACCTTTGCGTTGTTTGACTATTGCCTCAACTGATTTTAGCAATGTTTTCAGCTGTGATTCTAGAATGTCTAATTGATTTCTTCGACTTTCAAACCACTGAAATTAATGTCTTGTCAATCAATGTTGATAAAATTTAAAATTATAAAAGTTAATTAATAACTCACTTCATCTGTTTCAGTAAATTTGTTAAAAGTAGCTGCATTTGACATTGCCTCGCCTAGCGATTTTAAAACGCCTTTAGATTCATCTTGATTTTTCCGTTTAACCTAAATAAAATTATTAAAATTCTTTGCAAAGAATACATATTTTCTTTTTTAAAAAAATTAATACCTACATCAATGGTAAAAGTGTCAGACTCCAAAAATAATTTTAAATCTGGATCAAGATATAATTTAGGATGAGAAGTAATTCTATTCAAACATTTTTCAAGAGCTTGACGTCGATTTTCCACGAATTCATCTTGAAACCGACCTAGCGATAATTAAAAAAAAATATTATTAAAATTTATATGCTAAAGAAAAATTCATTTTTTTACTCTTATTTAATGAAAATACCAATAGCGTGCTTTTCTGGTATAGGAGGAACAATGACACCAGGATTTCCAAGAGTTAACCGATTATAGAGCCATAAGAAATCGCGATATCGTCTTAATACAGTAAATTCTCGACTTCTGAAAGCCGTAGACGTAGTCTAATTATGTAATAAGTTAAAATAAAATCACAAATAAATTTACTCTTGATAGTTCTAATAAAATTCGCACCCGTGTTCTGACTCTATAAATTATATGTGCACTGATAGGATCACCAATTTTTTGAGGGTCTTCAACCGTGATTTTAAATGTTGGTATTGAGCCGTCAGTCTAAGAAAATAATATATTAGAATTCATGTTTAGTACAATTCCAAAATCACAGGCTTCTTACCTTACTCGAATTATCAACACTTGCTAGAAATCGATCATTATGAACTCTTCTGGTGGCAGTCTCATCAAAGGACTCTTCACCACTACTTTTTTCAGTAATATGGCTCTCAGTGGAAGCTGACGAAGCAGCATCTATTCCTTTTATGGAAGATACGTCCACATCTTCGAATTCCCTTTCAAGAAGTTTGGAAGAATATATTGAAGCTTGAGGTTCATAATCGGAGAGAGTTTGAGAGCTTTCTAAAGGGTCTATTGAACTAGACACACCATTTTTATTTATACGACTATTTAAAGTGTCATGATCGATTACTCTAGTGTCAGAGGATCCCTCCGATGCGACCAAAGGTGATATTACATCATGAAATGGATTAGAAACATCCATTTCACTTAAAGTTTCAGATATAGTATTGCCTGAAGGCTTATTTATAAGGTCATCAAAGTTGTTTTCAAATTCTACATTAGCCATTTTTCTGCCCAAGTATTTACTATAAAAACTCCAGATTTGAATTGCTCGCGTCGAAAGATATGCAGATCCTTAGAAATCCAGTAATTTGGTAACCAGTCAAATGAATTTTTTTCTTTCGTGAATTTTATCCCCGTTTCAAATGGCTGCCGGAAGTACGCGGACAATATGATTGGCCGCTGATGCGGAAAATAGAAAATATGTGGATATTATTATAATTAACACGACTTCCCTAGCGTAACCTGAAAAAAATGTCACAAAATGGGCGGCATTACGCAACTTGACTGAAATTAAGTGTGGCGCACACGTGACGAATAAGGAGTGACGAATAAGTTTTTACCTACTCGAAAAAAACTAAGTCCCTCAGATACTTATAGAAAATGGAAATGCAGTGGGGTGTGACGGTTGTGACAAAAAATCACGTGATTTTTCGTGACATTTTTTCAGGTTACGCTGGGAAAATCAATTAACACCAACTGCGGTTAGTACAACATCTTAATTTACTTCTTTAATAAGAACAGAAGTACAGAAAACTCTCTATTATTTTACAACACCGGCAATTTATCTTTCCTTTTATATATTATCTTGACTCTTTACGCTCCCTCTCCCGTTTTTTCTTTAACTTTACAACTCATTTTTTGGTTGAAAAGGTTTGACCATTAATTTCTATTTATATTTTTTTTCCTTGTAATTTAATTTTATATTGTTAACTTTCTTCATGATCTTTAATTGCTTTCATCTTCTTTTCTCATACTCGTTTTAGACGCCTTAACCAACGTAATAACTAGGAGTCTCTACGAAATAAATAAAGACAAGTTAAAAGAGACAAATACTTCATATTAGAGTTTTTTTGCCGCAACTATGATGGCTTCCGCAGTGAGTGAAAACTCAACGTCAAAGCATCTAGGTTTGTGTAGTATTTTTTCGTTTTGTTGATATCCTGAATATCTTATATCAAGACTTAAATTCCTTTTAATTTAAAAGGGATTACTGAAAGTGTCGTGGAGAAAAAGTCCGAAAAACATTCACAAGTAGTTGAAAGACGATACGCTACTCCTTATAACGTTGTTGAGCCATTAAATATGACTACAACCACACAAACAACCGAAATACAAACGATATATTCTTCGTCGCCACCAAATATATCAAGTAAGATAATCACAGAAACTATAAATATTACCGGGCAAATATCATCAAAAGACAATCGTGCAAAGAGTCCTTTAAGAACTCATTCCGAACCATCAGCTATAAAGCCTACTACTGATGAAAAAAGAACAGTTAGTTTTCCTGTAGAAGTTACGTCAAAGTCACCTAGTTCCGATGGTTTAGATAGTACACTTGAAATCGATACAGATTTGCAAAATGATATTTCGGTCGAACCAAAAACGCCTAGAGGAACACCCAATCGAAGTTTTACTACACCGATTCCTAAACCAAGACCTAATAGCATGACTGCTTTGACAGATGAACAAAATCAAAATGTCCCTCAACGTTCAGCTACTACAGCAGGGAAAGCAAAAAAGAATATATCTTTAATAGAAAATAGAAGGAAGGAAGGAAAGCTTAAAAGAAGGAACACTTTTAATGCAATCGGATTGGGTGGGGATATCGCGTTAGACGAAGAGACACAAAAAATGGCAGAAAATGTCAAAAGGAGATTATCAAAACGTAGAACTCGTGAAAAGGATAAAGATGATTTAGACGAGGGGGTCATGATTGGTACAAGAATCGGGGAAGATCACGTTAACTATGTTCTTATGTACAATATGTTGACGGGTATTCGAGTGGGCGTAAGTTTAATTTGATTTAATTAATTGCAGAAAGTTAATGTCTGTAGGCTGATCCTATTAATTTTCAAGGTATCCCGATGTAATGCAAAAATGCATAGAGAACTAGTTGATTCTGATTTCAAGGCTGCACATAAATTTTCATTTGATATGTAAGAAACACTTACCTATAAAAATTCGTAATTAACTGACGGATATTTTGAAATTAACCAACATATGTTTATACAGAACGGGAAATGAACTTACACCTTCAGCTAAATATGACTTTAAATTCAAAGATTATGCTCCATGGGTTTTCCGTCGTCTTCGCGAATTTTTTCACATTGATGCTGCGGATTATCTTGTTTCTTTAACGAGTAAATATATTTTGTCAGAGTTGGGTTCACCGGGTAAAAGCGGAAGCTTCTTTTATTTTTCTCGAGATTATCGTTTTATTATAAAAACGATACATCATACCGAACATAAATTTTTGCGTAAGATTTTGAAGGAATATTACGAGGTTTGTCAAAGCTATTTTTGGATATTTGAGATTTAAGCTTATTTTTAATTATCATACTATATTGAATTATCTTTATAGCACATAAGAAACAACCCAGATACATTACTTTCCCGCTTTTATGGACTTCATAGAGTGAAATTACCACGCGGACAAAAAATTCACTTTGTAATAATGAATAATATATTTCCTCCGCATCGAGATATTCACGAAACTTATGATTTGAAGGTACTTCATACTTTTTATTTATAACAAGTTCTTCAAATACAAATGTATGATGTTTTTATTTTATTAGGGATCAACAGTAGGACGTGAATATAATGAAGCTGATGCGGCAAAGAATCCACGCGCCGTTCTTAAAGATTTGAATTGGATTAAACGAGGGCGACATCTGGAACTTGGCCCTGAGAAACGTAAACTTTTCGTCGAACAGCTTGAGAAAGACGTCGCAGTAAGTTTTAATTATTACATGTTTATGTCTATAAAATTTACATTAACACTTTTCTCTCTGGTTCAACAATTGTCCATATTTTATTTTTATTTTTTTTAAAGTTGCTTCAACGTCTGAATATTATGGATTATAGCCTTTTAGTAGGTTTGCATGATACCTCTCGTGGTAATAAAGACAAAGTTCGAGAAGATTTCTTTGTGTTTCAGGTATGTCAGGACTCTGGACTATTTAAATACCGAATATTTCATTTTTTGTAAACTACAATCCTTTCTTTATATAGCCAAATACCACGAAAATTGAGCGTATTCCATCAAGTCATAAGCGGGAAAGTAAAGCTTCAAAATTACGTAAGGCTGTAGGAGAAACTGAACCATCGAAGCTAGGTCCTTCGACTACCAAGCTTGTGCTAAATCCTCATAATGAGTAAGAATTGGATTAAATATTTATTTGTACTTGTTCATAAATTTCTTTTGTCGTAACACCAAACTCCAAAATTCTAAATTTGCTAGACGTCGTAAGTGTAGATTTTACATGGACGATGGTGGTTTTTCTGGAACAGATGAACATGACAACCCCACCAACTATATTTATTACTTGGGAGTTATCGATATTTTGACACCATATAATACGGTTAAGAAAGTTGAACATGCATGGAAATCATTAAAAGACGACAAGGTGTTTATTTGATTTTTGACCGTATATGTTTTTCGACAGTTTATAAATATTTGAGTAATTCATAAAAAAATTTTTTTTTCAGCTGTACATATCTGCTGTACATCCACAATGGTACGGAAAACGCTTTTTTGACTTTATGTTTAAGACCATAAAGTATAATGATGATTCAACAGAACAAATAAAAACAGAAAATACTGAAGTTTAACAATGTTGTAACTCTTAAATTGAAAAAAATATATGTATATGTATATATATTTTTTCATTATCCTTCATCTTTCCCCATTCTCATCCCTATTAATAACATATTGGTTTTAATTATTTCTTTCTTTTATTACTCGTATTATGAGCATTATAATTTTAAACTCTTATTTATTTCTACAATCAACGTCACATATTTTCAATCATTTTTCTAAGTTCTCATGTTCTCAACCTTGTTAATGTTATAATCGATTTTGGATGGGTGAATATGTTTTGAGGAAAGTGGATACTACAAGGTCAATGTTTAATAATTCTTCAATTCAGCTTATAATTACCTATACGCATCGATTAGCATTTAAACAAAAAAAACATTCGTTTTTAAACATTATCATTTTCATAATTCATAATACCCATCACATTTATAAACAGGTATTTATACTAAAAGCAACTATACACTTTTCAGTTTACTGACTAATTCAAATTATACATTCTTTATTCACACCTCATATTTCAGCCTACAAATTTTTGTAAATGGCATTTTATTTATTAAACGGATAGATTAAATCTTTTCGCTTAGCTTCAATGTTTTTCTGCTTAAAAAAAAACGTTACACTTTCTTTTTCCTTGATTCAGGTCAAATTAATTAAAAATTTTTATATTTTATATTGTACAGTTTTTTTTGTCTGACTTTAATAACAATTATAACTATATATCGTATGTGGTTTGGTTTTTTTATTTCTTTACATTATACTAGATGGTTATTGTTTCTCCTAGTACAAATAGTTATAACTTACAATTTAGCCTCTAGATATACAAAATTTTGATTAGAGAAATGTACCTTTTCTTATTATATATATATACAAAAAAAAAAAATTGAATATTTGTTTGCAATTTCCTTCAGTGGGCATAATTATTCAGTATAATGTTTGTTTATAAATTCTTTTGATAAATTTCTTTAATTATTGATATCTAGTTTTATACATATACTGTATATTCAAATCTCCCGAAAAAAAATTCTTTACTGCAAGTAGCAGCAAGATCAAGTTTCTCAAAAAAACCCTTCTCTATTTTGCTTGTATATGCTTTATATAAAGTGAAAATTTTATTTTGTAAAATGGGTAAAAAAAAAAATTAAAAAAGCTGAACAATTTCTTCAGATTTAATTCAACGAGTTACAATATAATAAAAGGAAAGGAGAAATGGAATCAAATCCCAAATATGTCACCAAACACAAAAACAGAAAATAAAAAATCTCATACTATAAATCGCAGAGGGACATAAAGGAAGACGTGAGAAAATTTAGATAGTACATTAATATATTTAATTCATATTATTATTAACCTATAGCATAAGTTCTAATTTGGCTATTCGTCCCCTAAAGCTACCATTACACTAATGTAATGTAAAAAAAAAATTTACGGGAAAAGGAAGAAATTACCGAAAAAAAATTTTTATATTGAATTTATATTGATATTTTGTAATTAAATTTTTTTTGTTTTGTCAGTGATAGCGTGATAACAATTTATTAAATTGTAAACAAAATGCAAAACAAAAAAAAAAAAAAAAAAAAAAAAAAAAAAAAAAAAAAAAATATGCCAACACGGGTGGTCATATAATTAGTTATACTCACTAGCATATTTGCGCGTCCATTCTCGGGCAGTTGCTTCATAGCGAGTACGATCAGTCTTGTACACGTGAGCAATTTCAGGTACAAGCGGATCGTCTAACGTTGAAAGAAAGGAAATAAAAATTGGAATCAATAACAAGCAGGAGGTGTGGGATGTGGGCATTGAAATACCATATACCTGGGTTTGGATCAGTCAACATTGAGCAAATTGACAAGAGCACTTGAAAAAAAAAAAAATATTTTAATATTGATTAATATTCAGAAAAACAACACCTTTCAAACGAATTGAGATAAATTACCTTTCGAAATGGTAAGCGCTGGCGACCATTGATCTCTTAGGATATCCAGGCATATACTTCCATTACTGTTGATATTCGGATGGTAGATTCTTGTTGTAAAGTTTACCTATATGTAGTATGGTTATTTAGAATACTCGTGAGAATAAATTCATTTAAAATATGCACAAGTATATACCTTTGGTGGTTTAAACGGATAATCTGTGGGAAAATGAATGGCGAGGAAAAATACCCCACCAGAGTATGGAGAGTCGGACTAATTCAAATTAAATAATATAATAATTATTCGAGAAATATATAATGATCCAAAGCAAGAAAAGCAAAACCGTTAATAATTTATTTTATATTAGAAATCATAATAAAAAGAATGGAGAAAAATTGCTTACGGGACCCATGATTGTCGCTTGCCAGTGGAAAAGATCATCCCCAATAGGACCAGCACTACAAGATGACGGTGGGTCACGTCCTAAATCGTGCAATTCCTAATAATATATAAATAGCCAAGAATAAAAAAAAAGAATAAATTAGAGTGTTATTGCCGCAGTTGAAAAAATTGTAAGAAAATTATAATTTTATATTTATGCTAAAACTTTATGGATGTAAATGTGAAAATATATGTATATTTGGTATTAAACTAAAAAAAACATCTAAAACTTAATTGTTACCAATATTTTGGTATATATATTTAGTAGTATTTGACTTCGTTAGAAGACCAAGTGTATACTACGAAAAAAACATAATCAAGGCCCTGATCCGGTTTATTGACACATCCTTTTGCTTAAAGGTATCTCATTTACGTAAAACGAAACTTAAGGATTTGTAAAGTGAAAGAGCACGACGGCAAAAAGCCACCAAGTCCATAAAGACAACGTCAACGCTGAACAAAATATGAACAAAAAAAAATTCTCTTTTTTTACTAATATCCTATAAACTTACTTTGTTGATTCTTTTAAGTGCCATTTCGTTTGTTAAAAAAAAGAGAAAAAGATATTTGTAAAGTGGTAAATTGCGTGTTGTAGAGAGAGATGAACCGAAGCTTTTTAGAAGTTACAAAGGCTAGAATACCGCGGGGTGTGGTATTATAGGCAAAGATTGATCAACGGAAATTTGGGGGGAGTGACCAAAGTTATTTATATAGCAATAATATGGATTCTCGTGCCACACTTTTTATGATTGGCTGTCTTTTAAGCCCGCAGCCTTTTGTTTGGCTTAATATGCAAGTGTTTTCTTCATAATGCATTGATCACAATAACTGCAAAAAATGTGATAAAAAAATTAAAATATAATTATTTTAACTCATCAAGAAAATTTTTTTGAACTCCGTCATTCATCCACAATGAATCCCCAAAAAAGGAATTTCTAAAAAAAAAGTTTAATTAGAAATTTTTCATACCAAGCGATACATTATGTTTCTGGTTGTATTGCTAACTGGCTGAATTACATGATTAAAACCATCACGTCCTAATATTAATATATTGTTTTACCGAAATAGAAAAAAATATTAATACAAATCAATAAACAATTTATATATATATATGTTAAAAAAACTATATATGTATAAAAATTTTATACAAGCCATCTAATATTTATAAACCTGTATTATATTACATAAAATACTTGTTTTAAATCTTTAAAATTTGAATTAATTTTACTATTTACTAATAAATTTATAAAATTATTACAGTATATAGTTGGAATCCAATATAAATAAATTTATTAAAATTAAAAATTTTTGGATCTAATTTAATTTAATAAATATTGATTAAAATTAATTATTAGTCTATAAAATTAAATACTTTTTTAAAAAAGCATTGCTAAATCTTATTACTAGCATTAGCAAATATTAATAAATAGAGTTTCATAACTAAGATTACTTGCCTAAACTTTTCCAAAAAAATCATGATTAGTTCTCTAAGATTTTATACTATAATTTTGGTAAGATTTCAGCAGTTTTGGCATTTATAATAAGTTTTATTAGGTTTTACTTTTTTCCAGAATTTTACCAACTTTTTAATAAGACTTTCATTTCCCTTAATTAATCAGAAAATTGTGTGCAAATTTGTGTGCAATTTTTAATATTATTTAATTATTTATATCTATTGTGTGAAGATTCTGTTTACTTATAATAAAGGTCACTGTAGAAAATTAGCCCTTTACTAATGATTTTTACCTTACTTTTTTCTTAAATTCTATTGGTTAATTAGCTAAAAAGAAAAAAATCATAATAATGTAACATAAAATTTCTTTTTATAGTAAAATCTGTAAAGAATTTATATATGATTTTTACCTTAGGCCTGGAATAACCTATTTTATAAGTAAGCGGAGTCCTATTGTATGTTAGATATCAATTTACATTAGATGATAACTGCATATTTTAAAGAAGGAAATTTCCACCAATATGAATCTAAACATGTTAAAATTTTAGCATTATATATTTAAAAATATAATAAACTAATTTATTTAGGCAATAAAAGTACATTTTGACTAAAAAATTTTATATTTAATTATAGCTAAAATTTTAATTAATATTATTTACAATATATAATTTAGTATTTATTTAAAATTTTCAGGATATACAGTATGTAAATAATTATAATATACAGACTTACTTATAAAATAAAAGACAATTTAATTAAAAAATAAAAATATTTACTTATAAGAAACTATTTAAAATCAGTTTGACATTAAAAGAATTGAAAAAGATGGACAAGTAATTACCTTGTTTGCACTCTATAATGTTAATCTCTTTAATCACAGCAGACTTCTATATTAAAAATCTCTCATTAATTCCTCAGTATAATCATGAATATTATTAAGCTATTTGCTTTTGAGAATAATTTCTTGTAACACTCAAATTCAGTTGGATGATCTACATCTAAAGATGAACCTAATATATTTTATATCATTTCTAACAAACACAAAACTATCATTAATGCTCTGAATGTTTACTTCAGAAGAACTTCTCCTCTGGAACGCTCATCAATATTTGACAAAAGAAAACATCTTAGTTTATCAAATTTTGGATGATTTTATCAGGACTTCTACTCGTCTATTCCAGCACATTAATAAATAAAATAAATTATAAAACTAATATTGGACCTATATCTAAAGCATATCATTCTATATCTGATAGAATTTACATATAATATCTTTAATTCAAAGACAAAAAAAAATTTGATTACTTATATAATTAGAAATTTATTTTTTTCAAACTTTATGTTCTTTATTCACGAATTTGTAATGTTTTTATTCTTTGTTATTTTTTAATGATAGTGCTAGAATCCTGAATATTACTAAAAAAACTCAAATCTGAATTTGTATAAATCTTATAATTAATTTCTATTCCAAATATATAAAGTTATATGTAGATTTTAAACTCAACTTTTGCTATCTTAGGATCTAGTAATTATATTTTAATAATCTTTAGCTTGTTAAATTTGTCTCAATGAGACAAACATTTTGATATATCATCAGGAAATTTTTTTAGGCATAATTTAGTGTAATCTTTTGAAGGTGGTGTAAAATTTTGAAATATTACACTAAAAACGTAATATTACAGAAGTTTACGCTCTTAAATTTAAATAATTATAGTAATTTAATAATATCTCGCTATCTACTGGTCCAATCAAGATGATCTATAGCTCATTGGAATCAGCTCATCAAGACGAATCGAATGGTAGTAAAATTGCATTTCTACGTTTGATAGATGACTTTCTATTAATGTAAAACTTTGTTGCATACTATAAAGTATTCTATCAAACGTAGAAATGTGTTTTACTACCATTCAATTCGTCTTGATAAGCTGATTCCAATGAGCTATAGATTGTCTTGATTAGATCAGTAGATAGCGAGATATTATTAAATTACTATAATTATTTAAATTTAAGAGCGTAAACTTCTGTAATATTATGTTTTTAGTGTAATATTTCGAAATTTTACATCACCTCCGAAAGATTACACTAAATTACGCCTAAAAAAATTTCCTGATGATAATTCATCTTTTTAGATGTAATATTGACTGAGATATCACATTTTAAAATTTTAGTTATATAGAATCTGAATTGTTTTAGTAATATTCAGGGTCCTGTAGTGCTACTGAACAGGGTAGTCCTTTTAAAACAAGTGAGGATCCGCTTATTTTAATTAATTTTTGGTGTTAGTTTTTTTATTATAATACTATACTTTCTTTGAAAATATTGTAGTTTTACGCTGAAAACTTTCTGCTTAACATAAAATAAATAAATAAATGTCTTTTTTATAAGAGAAAGAGACTAATAATTATCAATTAATCTTATTGAATTAAAATTTAAATAAGCAATAATTTAAAGAAAAAAATTGCATTCATTAATAAAAATTCAGAACAATTTCCTTAATAAATTTTTTTAAAAGTACAAATCCTGATCAGTAAAATTTTTTTATTACTGCTTATTTTTAACATTCAATTTAAATTATAATTATTAATAAAAATTTGCACAAAATTTTCTTAATAGTATTTAATTTTTAAAACGTAAAATACTGCTTAATTTTCAATATTTAAAGTCTGATTTACTAGTGATTTACTGCTTAATTTTAAGAAGAATTTTTCTTAATACTGCTTATTTTTTAAGGTCAACTGATCTACTACTTAATTTAAGAAAAATTTATGAGAATTTTTCTTAATACTGCTTAATTTTTAATGTTCAAAGTCTGATCTACTACTTAATTTAAGAAAATTTATGAGAATTTCTTATTTATGTAAATTTAAAGAATAAGTTTCAGGTGAGCTTTTGAAAAACAAAAAAGAACTAAGATTTGTAAGTATTCCAAATCTTAGTAGTTTTATTTTTTTAAATAAAAGAAACATTATACTGTATTAACGTTTCTATTTCTTTATTTGTAGGAACTCTGGGGCTTGCTTCTCTCATCCTTTCTTCTTCTCTTTCATTTTTCCCTGCTATTCCTCTATCTTTTACTTTTGTAAGACAGTTTCTTGAAATTTTCTTCAGCTTCAGTAAGTTTCTTTTGTAGAATTAGTAAGTTTTATTTTTTTATTATTAATTTTAGTTTTTTTTATTAATTTTTTTATCTTTTTTTGTAGTTTCAGTTTCCTTATCCTGGATGATAGAATTGATCAGTAAGTCTCAAAACAGTTCATTTTGAAACTTTTTTTTAAAAGTTTTTTTTTAATTTTATTTTTCCAAATTTTTATTTCAAATCAGACATGGACTTTATTTTTTTCTTTAAATATAATGAGAAGACTTTTAACATTCATTCTTTTTTTCAAGATGTGGATCACGTGATTGTGAAATTATGTATAATTATTAAATACTTTTTTTTTATTTATATATTAGATAGATGCTAATATACATGTAATGTATTAAGTATTTTAATAAATTAATAAATTTGAAATTGAAACTAAATTAATAAATAAATATTGAAGAATAAATAGAGTTTAGCATTAGGAATTTTTAATATGCAAAGTACTTTGTGAATTTTACATAATGTAAGAATTATATAGTATTTCACAGTAAGATTACAAAGTACTTTGGTATACTATGTAAAATTAAATTTTGTAATATTTAAATATATTACATAGTGTAGCCTTACATAATATACCAAAGTACTCTATAATTTTGCTAAAATGTATTTTTTCAAATATTATAGATTGTAATTCTATAAAAATCATCAAAGTATTCCATATTTTTATGTGATATTCTATAACGTATTATCAGAATTTTATATAGCAAAATTTTTACTGATTTTTAAGTTTCACAAATCACACATCAATTTAAGAAAAAAAATTTTTAATTTTATTCCTGCTGAATAATTAGAACTTTCTTTTAAACTTCAACTGAATTCTGGTTGAAATAGTTTTGTTTTTATTTCTTTTACACACATTAACAACCATTACTTTTTTTCCTTTAGGTATCATTTTTTTGATATTGGTACGGTAACAGATTTAGTTTTGCCTTTATTTAGTCTCTAACTTATTCTTTTTTTAGGAATTTAACTGGATGAGTAAGTTGCTACTTTTAGTTTATTTTTATTTTTATTTCAATTTTATACTAACCGATTCATTTCTTTCTTTTAACTTCACACAATCTTCTTGGATTTATGACGTCACAGGATTTTTGAAGTATAATAGTCCTTCAAATGAAAAAAATTGGATTTAGCCAAATTTTAATAAAGTGAAGGTGAAAATATTTTGTATAATCTTGCCAAGAAATTGAACAATTGCTAATTTTCCATTTGAATCCTGAGTAAGGTATTGATGTCCTTGTCGTGTATATATTTATATGTATTGTACAATATTATACTTGCTTATTATTACTTTTTCATTATTATTCCTACTAAAAAAAGGATTAAACAGAATCCTACCATAAAATAAAATAGAGGTTTAAAATTTGGCTGGGTATCAAGGTTAGTAGCAAACAAGTATCATTATGTAGATTCAATTTGAAGATTTAAAGAGCGGAATGGTATTTTTTTATTAGTCATCAATCATTTAAATAAATAGTTAGATAATAGACTTAATAACAATATCTGGGATATATTAAACAAACTTTCTTAATTGTGATTTATATACTAGTATATTAACTCTCTGCCTGCTATTCGTCTTATTGCAAAGAACATGATTATCTTTAACATGATTCAACTAGGGAATATATAATACTCAAGCATTAAGACGTTGTGCAAGTTCAGCATTTAATTAATATTACATTATATCATTACATTTAAATTAAATAATTAAATTTGATTCTAAAATAATTTCTTACTCCTTATTATAATACAGATTTAATTAATGTAATTTTGATAACAAGATTAAATTTTAAATAAAAAATGACTTCCACTTCAAGAAAAAATAAACATATAAAATATTTTAGTTGTAAAGAGCAGTAACAGTAATTGGTAATTATTAATTTGTAACATAATAATAATTAAAATAATATTATTTTTTATTATACATATACAGTATATACTGTACTATTGTTTATAAAAACAAGATCAAAATTTAGATGACACACTTGCTGATGCAATAAATAATATGTATATTTCACAAACAAATTTTGTACCAAGAGAGTGGTATAAAAAGTTATGGAAAGATTTTAAAGATTTTG
The DNA here is from genome assembly GCA_003833135.1 of Oehlia diaphana. NCBI lineage: Eukaryota > Fungi > Glomeromycota > Glomeromycetes > Glomerales > Glomeraceae > Oehlia > Oehlia diaphana. The sequence continues at coordinate 8,495 of QZLH01000456.1, read as the reverse complement.
ATAGAGATTATGAAAATTTAAATATTAGATTTAAAATTGGATTGAATTTATGAAGAGTTTTATTAATTTTTATAATGATATATTATCTGGTAGCTTTGATAAAAATTTTTTTGAATCACGTACTTTAAACATCATAATCATTGTTTGGATATTTTTTATTTATAGTTTTTATTATCATTATCATCATTCGTTAAAATCAAGAAAGTTTGAGCGAACTTTTCTTAAAATCACATTATCAAACTATTAAACTTATAAAAAATTAATTAACAATGAAGCAAATATATCATTTTTAATTTAAAAAATGGACTTTTTTGATTTACCAAATTGTATTTACCTTTTTTAATTCAGAAGTTTTATTATGAGATAAAGAATATATTTTTTTTGACTCATAAATGTACTTTTTTTAATACAGCTCGTGCACTTTTTTTGGTTACTTTCTTTAATTTATGCAACCTGTACAACAAATAATTCCAGAGTTTTTTATATATGTGATAATATTATCACCATCCTTCAAATGTATTTCAATAACATTGAACAGTGTAATAACTGATAATTAATTGACGGATAAATAATTAACCGATGGATAAACATTTAGCCGAAGAAATAATATTTAACCGGAATAGTTAGAACTTGGAAGAAATGATAGAATATAGTTACGCAATATTATTTTTAATTATTTATTTTTAGATTAGTTGTATTTATAAAAATAGTTCATTTTATTTTTAGATTAGTTTTATCTATAGTTTTATTTAGTTAGTTGTTAAAAGAAATAGGTGGCACAGCAAGAGAATAAGAAGAAATAATTTTTTATAGTTCTAGTAAGATCTTTAAAAAAAATATAGAATATATGAGAATAATTTTTGAATAATTTTTATAAATAAGAGTGGGATTCGATAGGAATTCTGCAGTCATTAGACTCTGAAAGTTGCGAAAGGCATAAATCTTTTAGATTTTGTTAGTCCGAAAGAACAACATTAATAAAATTGTTATTAATTATTTTGTTTAAAGAAATTATCGCAAATTAAATTTTTGGTAAGAAATTTTGATTGTTGTACTAACCTTTACTTTTGACCAAGCGTTATCTTACAAACTCTGCTTCACGTTGGTTAAGGATGGTTATCAGTCCTAGAAGACTGCGATCTTACGGTCCTATACCATAAAAAGACAGACTGGTCTGTCTTAGTGTAGGACTGCAGTCTTTTTAAAACTGATCAGTCTTTTTTCTTTTTTTGCAAATAAAAAAGATTTTCTTCCTTAACTTTATTAGGAATAGCCTTGTTTTATAAATGAACACTAATTGGGATGATCTTTAATATAAATTTTTTTTTTTACAAATCACCCAGATATATGATCATCACATACGTCATGCACTTACTATTATTGTATTAGTGATAATTATATAATCATTTTCATTTAATCAAACACTTGGTAATCATGACCTTTTAGCTAAATATGAGTTAAGCATTATAAAACTAGTTGTATTTATGTAAAAATGCATCAAACTTGCACAGTAGTTAAAAAAATTTTCCCATTGCAATTTTTTTTTTATTAAAAAATTTTTTTTTTCTTTTTGGAATTATGGCTGAAGAGCAAGAACCAGAGGATAATTACAACTCTTTTCCATATAAATCCTTTATAGAGGATCAAATTTTTATTGATTATGAGGATGAGGAATATGAAGAAAGAAATAGTGAAATAACAACAGAAATGGCTGAAAGAAAAACTGAAATTACTGAAACAGAAACTGAAACTTCTAGTACTAGATTTAAAGAATTAAGACAAGCTCGAGTTTGGAAACATTTTGAAAAAAAGACAATTGAAAAAGAAGATGAACAAACTGAAACTTATATTTTATGTCATATTTGTGAAGGCCATTTCTCTGCAAACAATTCTACTACAACTCTTGAACGTCATTTAAAAGTTAAACACTTTGATGTATATAAAGACTTA
>QZLH01000455.1:48972-88214 GCA_003833135.1 Oehlia diaphana | reverse complement strand
AGATAATTTCTAAGTATACACGGGGTGTTTGGACCCGGTATCACAGAACTATATAAATTTTATACATGGGGTGTTTGGACCCGTGTTACAGAATAAGAAAATTTTATACATGGGGTGTTTGGACCCGGTGTAACAGAATAATGAAAATTAATCTTTATTTGTATACATTGTTTACAATCACAATTGTTTTCGCTTTTACCCTTTGATTTTTCGTTAAATTTAACATTCTGTAATAATGTCTTACAACAACTGCACTCAAAACGCTATGGATGTTTTCGCATATGAACAAAATGCTACTTTGACGCATCATGTGATACACGTCAGTCTTATATTCGTTCTTCATCAAATTTTTCGTTATCTAACTAAGTAATAAGTGTTTGTATTCTTTCTTAATAGCCTATTGATTCATACCTGTCAACATTTGATAACACTTTACAAGATAAAGTTCTAGATACAAATGAACAATATACAAACCTCACATCATATGTACAATATACTGCTCCAACACACCTCGCGTCATATATTGCCCCAGATGAACAATACGCTGATGATATTCTAACATATCTCACATCATACACTCCAGATAGATACGCGGCTACTCTGGCACACTTCACATCAAATATTGATGATACCGCTCTGACACAACCCACATCATTTGTTGCTCCAGATGCTAATAATACTCTGACACAATATGCTTCTCCAACATGTCTCATGTCATATGTATGTTGGTTATCCATTTACTTATCATGGCTTCTTGTTAATATTTCGTCTGATTTATTTATGTTTCTAAATAGCCTTCTGAGCCAAGTTTGCCAACGTCAGATGACACTTTACAAGATGATGAATCAGATGATGATCAACCTTTGGAATTGGTCTCAGGGCTCACTTTCGCAAATTGGGATAGATTCAAGAAGTGGTTGGATAGATTTGCATTAAAAGAAGGATTTGATCATAAGATTAGAACAAGTGAAAAAGAACAAGGAATTTTGAGAAGGGTTGCTTACGAATGCACCAAGTCTGGCTCACATAATCCACAAATCACTTCAGATCCAATTAAGCGCCGTAATGCTTTTTCTTCACGAGTACTCTGTTCCTGGAAACTTAATGTCACCTGTCCAAAAAAAAATGGTGTTGTAAAGATCAATTCATTTAACAATCATCATAATCATTCTCTTACTCCAATTATTCGTGAAATAGCACCGCGTTTTCGTAAATTAACACCTAAAATGTTAGAAGATATAGAGAAGTATGTTAATCAAGGACGAATGGACTCAGGATCTATATATCCTTTGCTTAGACATGATTATCCAGACCAACCTATTCATAAAAAAGACTTATACAACGCGGTATATCAATTTCGTCAGAAAAACAATCCAGGTGCCACTGATGCATCCCAGATGCTTCAACAATTACTAGAATGGAAGGATGATGAGCCACTCTGGATAGTTAAACCTAGACTAGACCCAATTTCAAGGAAATTAAGCTCTCTTTTTTGGATGTCACCGGTACAAAGGGAACTATATAGCAAATACAATGACGTTGTAATACTTGATACAACATATAATACGAATAGGTTTCAAATGATGCTATGCATCTTAACAGTAATTGATAATAATTATAAGACTAGAATTGTGGCAAGTGCTATCATTGAAGATGAGACATTAGACACCTATAGATGGATCTTTGATACTATACTTACTGAAACAGGAGTTTATCCCAGAGTTATCTTCACTGATTCAGATCCTTCAATGATTCATTCAATTAAAGAGATTTATCCCAATACCCAGCACCTGCTGTGCATTTTCCATATTGATCTGAATCTCAGAAAAAAGCTTAAAGGAAAATTGGGTAGTCAGTTTGAGGAATTTCACCATAAGTTCTATGTATGTCGTAATTCTCTTTGTGAGGAACTATTTGAATGCAGATGGAATCAGTTAGTAAATCAATATCCAGCAGCAGCAAAATATCTTTCTGAATCACTCTATGCTAAAAAGGAATCATGGGCAATTCCCTGGGTATACAAACAATTCACTACTGGAGCCCAAAGCACACAACGAATTGAATCAATTAATAAACATATACATGATAAAGTTGATCGAGCTACCTCATTATGTGATCTATTACATAGTATTAAAGATCATGTTAAAAATGAAGAACATCTTGAAAAGTTTGAAATTGAACGAAATGCATTACCTAAAGTTGGAATGCCAATGTTGAATACGAGATTTTTTGGACAAATGGATGCTGTTATCAAAGATTTCTTAACGCCGGTAATGCTTGGAAAACAGCGATCACAAATGAATCAATCAGTATGCTATGATGCCAATCGGGTTATAGAATGGCAACAGTTAATGGAGGCAAGTAATTTTGATTTTTATGCTTCGTCCATATGTGATTTTGTGATTAAATCATATTTTTGACACTTCTAGACGGAAACTGATAATGAAGAAATGAGTATTGGAATTAGAGAACAGGAGCAAGATACACGACAAATCCTCTTCCAATCACTAATTAAAACTATTCCACCAGAAGCTATCATGGAAGTATGGCATGTACGAGCAACTGGGACTAAAGGAATAGGTCATTATGTGATCCTGCTTAATGAAGGAACGCATTTATGTACTTGCCTTCTTTTAATCAATAAAGGGTTGGTATGCCGTCACTTTCTTCGTGTTGGTATGTATTCCCAATATGCAACATTTCATATAAGCATAATCCCAAACCGATGGTACTTGGATACCAATATTCATCCAAATGATCTTTTGCAACAACATCCTTCTATTCCGGTATGTGGCATAACACAAGAAAATGTAGAAAATGTAGAAACAGAAAAAAGTATCAACTTTCAGCACTTTTTTTTGTTTCGGGTTGATTCACATGGTTCCCAACTACCTGTAAAATCAAGTAAAGCCATTTACGCGGAATTATTTGGGTTATCAAAGAAGGGTATTGATTGTGCACTTAAGACAAATATGCAAAATGAGTTAGTGAACTTACTCAAGGCTTTTATCTATGATGCACAGAATAAGAATGTTCAGGAAGTAGAACCCTTTGCTGATGTTAATAATCCAGCTATTATCAAGCACAAAGGACGGCCTCCAAAAAGATTTAAGTCAAATGTTGAATTGTCTTCGTCTAAAGGATCTAAACGAGTGTTGAAAAATAGTACGCAGGTTAACATAATAGATCATGGTGTTATAGATGAAACAAAGGGGAGAAAGTGCGGGAAGTGTAAGCAGTATGGACATTACTCAAAGACGTGTCAAAACTAACACATTTTATATAGCATATATAACATGTATGTTTCGCATTTATAGCATGTATGTATATGCTGCTCTTGTACGTGATTTATGTTACAATAAAAAACGCCACAGTTAAAGTCACATGTTCCTTTTTAAATATTATAAAAATTGACGTCACGTGATCCGGGTTCAAACACCCCGTGTACAAATAGAAATCGCCTAAAAAAAATACGTGTAAAAGAAAATTTGTATAGGAAAAAGTAATTTTTTATGCTTTTATAGAAAATATTTCATGGGAAAATTTGTTTTGAGTTATTGTTATGGTCGCGGCGCGCACAAAGCGCACAAAGTATTACAATTTGAGATCCGATTCATGATTCATCATTTGATCATTTGATTATTGTTGTACATACAATAGATATCTATTATATTGTCTTTGAGATCGGATAAACAAATTTTTTACTATATTTTCGATTATAATAAACTTTTTGATAATCATTATTAACTTACTGCAATAATAATATTTGTATGAATAGATATTGCAATTTTGAACTCCGTTATTACTAGCTTGTATAATATTGGATATACAAAATATTTTGTGCACCTTAGATATATCTAGGGAAAATCTTTTTTTCAAATTTATTTGCTACACAAGTAAATTACAATAATAAATCATAAAAATTGAATTTTTAAATTACATTGAGATATATTCGTAAAATATCTAATGTTCATAAAATAGCCAAAATGTGTTTACTTACGGAATAACACTAAATTCAGGAAATCGTACTGTATAGTACTCAACCCTGCACATAATACCCACATAATACCAATGAATTATTTTTTTTTAATACTAATAATAAATACATAATTATCAGATTTAAGCTAAGAAATTATTTAATATTCTTTGTAATATTATAAATATTTTATTAAAAGGTTTAATAGCTACTCGCGTGTTTCTTTAATTATTTCATTAATTATTTTTGGTAACTTGAAACACTTCATAATTTTCTACAGTAAAATGTGCTGGAATTCCTATTTTTGGATAACGGTCTCCATTATCATAATTATTATAAAGCCAATTATCGTTTATACAGTTTAAATTACCCATAGAAGGTCCATGAGAACGAGAACAATAAATAGCACATGACGTCATATTTACATAACTTAATTTTGCAGTTGAAATATTTTTTCCATTCGTAGTACTGAATAAAAAGCTATTTACTGTAGCTTTATAACCACTATCCCCGCTCCAATCAAGTGGATTATACCCTCCAACTAATTGCGTTGAATCTTTAATTTTTGCTACCCAAATAGTAGCGCCTTTATTATCACAATTGGTATGGAATGAATTAGAATCAATTCCATCCCGACTTGAACGATATAATAATTTAAAATCATAAGGAACATTTTTTTTATTATAATATGAAGAATCTTTTTTATCAATCCATGAAGTAAGAAGAAGAATACTATCTGGTTCAATTAAGATTGAATCAAGATGATATTTTAAATCTTGCTTTCTTGAAAGAGGAAGATTAGTTTTTTGTTTCATGTTAGGGACTATATGAAATTCCAAAAGACCATGAATCAAATCTTGTGGCAAGATATCTTTATAACAATAAACCTTATAAAAGAAATCTGCAGGTTCAATATTATAGAATTGAATTAAAGGAATAAATCTGTGTAATTCTTCCTTAATCTTTATAATATTTTCTTCACTCCATTTTGTTGGATCATTATTCACATTCACATTTTGTTGAGAGAAACACCATATTAATAAGTTTTCCCAAATTTTGATTTCATTCACATTTAAGTCATCTCTTTTTAGTAATAATTCCAATAAAGAAGCTTTTAAATTAATGAATTTATCGGAATTAAATAAGATCGTTGGTTTTTCACAAATATTTTCAAGACAAAATTCCCACAAATCAACAAATGTTTCATGCTGATATACTATTTCAAGAATTCCAGTTGGATTTTGATGCAAAAATTCGGTTCGATGCTCTATTAAATATTCTTGAATATGAGTAATCAATGAACCAATATTTAGTTCATCCACTGCTATCAATAATTTTAATACATCGGGACCTTGTAAATTATTCAATTCAATATTTCCACAATAAATAAATCTAAAAATAAAATAATTATTATTCAGATATAACAATGCATATAGATAAAAAAATTAATGAGTTTATAAAATTACCTAAGTATTATATTAAATAATTGTGGTGAAATATTTGGTTTTTTGAAGATAAATTTTCCATCTATTTTTTCAGCCCATTCATTAGAAAATGCAGAGCGAAAATATTGAGATCTAATACATAAAATATTTGAATGAACATGAAATTCTTTAACATTTGGCTCTTCTCCGGAATAAATAACAACGTCATATCCTAATTCTGTCTCAAAAAGTTTTTCGTAATCATTAGATAACTCTTTCAAAAATTTTGTAGACATGTTTCGGTGCAAGTAATAAGAAAAAGTCGACCGATAAATTTTAAAAGTTTGAAAGCTAATAACTTCTCGATGATCGTCTTCAATAAAAGAAATTATTATAGATAACACCATGATGATCTGATCACATGCTGACGCCGAAGGTTTATCAAAGTTTAACTATCCTATCTATGAAAATCATTGATTATGTTAGATAAAGGATTTAAATATTTTTTACAAACTAATTTATTAATGATGATGAGAAAATATTGTTTTCTTTAATACAGTAATCACAAATCGTAATTCCGAAAACCGACATTCATTATCCTGACACTAATATCCTCATGAATACAAACATTTTAAAACCTATATAATTAAAAAAAATGGTGTTTGTGTGACTAACGTTAAGATTAGCCTGAATAAATTAATTTTATAGTTAAGACCCGCTTGATCTGCAAGCCAATTCCGGTTAATGAAATTTAATCGGAATTTTATTTTTCAACCGATCTAAATCCCATTTTTTTTTCTTGAACTTTTATTTTAAAAAATTTCCTCTTTTCTCTTTCGAAACACCTTTTTCTTCTCCTTTTTTTAAAATTTTTCGTTTTTTTCCTCTTTTTTTTTATTCATTTCCCATTTATATTTGGGTTTTTTCCAAAGCTGAAAAATTATTATTTTTAAATAATCTTTTAAGACTTCTCAGTATTATTTTTTTGGTCTTTTTTTTTAGACATTATTAATTTTTTTTTTTGAATTTTTTTTTCCGGTCTTTTGGACTGAATTTTTTTTGGTACTTATTTTTTTTTTTAAAACCAATTTTTTTCTTTATCCTTTTTCTTTTTCTTTCGATTTTTCTTTCTTTTGACTTTTAGGTTTCTTTTTTCAACTCCCCATAAATTTTTTTTTTTTCAGTTTTATTTTTTCGAATTTTTTATTTTTTTGTTTTTTTTTCCGGTTAGCACTTTTTCTAATCCGAAAAATTTTTTCTCTTTTCTTTTCTCGGGTCTTTTTTTTCTTTCAAACCGAATTTTTTTTTCCTGAATATATTCTTTCACCATTTAGGTTTGGATCAGTGATTGCGGCACCACGGCAATTGGTTTTTTCCCGATTCTTATTATTAATAATAATAATATTTTTTTGCATCAAACTCAATAATAGACTAATATAATTAATTATTTATTTTTTGTAACAATAGATCGTTATAATTAATTTATCTAGGGAATTTTTTTTTTTTTCATGACAATAAATCGTTATAATGAATTTTTCTGGAAATTTTTTTTTCATATTAATTGTAATGAGAGATTCTTTTTTTAGAGGATGTTATTTTTTTTAATGCTACAATGGGATTTTTTAAGATAAAAAAAGATGTTTTTTGTAACAATGTAGCAATAACTACTTATACAAAATTGTTTTCAGTACTGCAACATTTGTTTCGTGTGATAAATAAAATTTGCATTTAATAATAATATTTCATATGCTGTATATTGGGGGCCTTCACAAAAAACTTGATTGAGATTGAGATTGAGATTTCATATAGAATTTTCAATCTTAATATATTAGTAAGATTGAAATTCTATATTAAATTTAAATCTCAATCTCAATCACGTTTTTTGTGAAGACTCCCATTGTTATTTGTATTATCATATAAATTGTGTAATTTATTACATTTATTTCCTACTAATTCCATCATAATAATAGTAAAAACTAGACTATTCACACCATGGCAAATAAAATATAAGTATGTTATTATTATTCTCTTACTTGATGGGCAAGTATCATCCCCGGAGCAACGAGACGGGTTATCTAGTACTTACTAAAAAATTATAGAACGGATATATATTATATATTCTATATTTTTCTAGTTAATCAATAATAAATTGGGGAGTAGCAATGTCGGTCACAGGACCAAATGATTGGGCTACGTAGTGGTCATTTTCACCAATCTATGAAGGTCCTTGTGACTGATATATTATTGATCATGCATTAACTAATAGCATCATAAATAAGTTTTATTTAACTATTCCACTTTATAAATTTTTCCTACAAAAAATACATTTACATCATATTTTTTAACTCCACTTTATTATATCAATCATGTGTAATTGCTATACCTAATAAAAATATCGGTCTATGAAAATCTGCATGATCCTATTGGGCTGAACGAAAAAATTAATAATAATCCATTAAAATGGTTTGCAAGAATTAATTTCTTTATTATATGTAAAAATTAATATTTTTTGTATTTTTGTTAAAATTAAGTTTTTACAATATTTAATAATACTTCGCAAAATTTAAAATTACATATTAATACAAAATTATTACGTTTAAAAGAAATGAGGGTTAGAATTTTAAATTTTTGGGATTTTAAATTATGATTTATCTGTATATTATAAAATATTTTAAATAGCGAATTCATATTCTTTTTATTGTTAACTTCCTCGTTTCTCTATTGACCTAGGAACGATTTTATTCCATCTTGTTTACTTATCTCGTTACCGTTTATGATATTTGGTGTGATCCTAATAGTGTTATCATCTATAATAATGTTTATTATCGGTCAATAGTTTATACTTGTGATTAATTTTGATTTTCTCGTTGATTTGATATAAAGAGTGAGCAAACTATATAATTTCATCTATATATCCAACCAGGGATACAGAAAATGAAAGAGCAAGATCGTTTTCTTTATGACAAATATTTTTGATTTTCTGATCGATGCTTTAAGTAATTGCATAAGGTTTAAGAGTGTGTTGTTATGCAATTCGAAAGATTGCATAAAAATGATTGCGTTAAGGAGTATTTTAAGATGTATTAAGGCTAATTTTTAATAAATTGATATCGACACGATCATTACGCTTTGCTCAAGTCCATAGAAGTTAATATTAAAACGAGCGGATCTTATAACGTGTTGAGTAAATATAGGAGTTTAGAGTCTATTGTCCCAAAGTTCTGTTTTGTCATTAAATTGTAATGTGTTGTGAGATGAAGAAACATAACTTAATCGTTTTATAATAACGGATGAGAATAACATTGATGGGCGAGTGTTAACTAGTTCGCAATTCCAGTGTACGTTTGAGTATGGGAACAATAAAGATTCTTTCTATTTTTTTTTTTAGGTAGTACAAAGCGCGAGACATGCGTCAAAAATAGTAAAGTATTAAAAGGTATGTCGTGTAAGTGTTTGATACCTTCATATGTGAATCCTGATGTTTTTTATTAGAAAACAAGATGAAAGAGCACCTCTGAAACAAAGGAGAACGAGCACGTAAAATTACTGAATATGTACGAAATTCTTTTTTTGTTTGTTATTCTCACCGACTTTAATAATAACATTATAATCATCGGCATCATTTAATATAATTAAAGGTCTTTTGAAAGGTTGGAATGAAAAAATGAAGTCGTTTTAAGAATGAAGTTATTGTCATTATCCGTGTGACACTTTCGAAGACTGTTTGCCAAATATATTATTTGGCAAAAAAAAAGCTGATACTACTGGTAACCACGCTAATTGTATGCCTATCTAATAATAATATAATTGTGGATACTTGTTGCAGGATCTATGATGGCGTCAGCGAGTTGACATGAGATACGTGTAGAAAGGTCTCAAACTTGGGTAGAACTAATTAGTATCCGTTAGTCTATACCTTATAACTACAGCCAGCCATTATTGTATTACATATTATATTAATTACTTATTTACTTCAATTTAATAAAGTATCAATATTTACCATTAAAAAAAAAAATATTATTTAATAGCACATAATTATTTATATTGCGTGATTATTAACAAAAAAAAATTTTAAATAGCCTTTTTGCATTAAAAGAATTGAAAGTATTTCGGTAATCATTTTTGGTGTAAATGGCATAATTTTTAACTTTCTTGTAAAACATCACATATAAAACGTCACGTGAGCATACATAAACCTGTTGTTTTAAGTTTATCGATTAGTCAGTTTATTATCAAGATTATATTATACATATAATTGCTATACATTAGTTTATTAAATGAATAACATGTCGAGAAAAATAGAGAAACTATTAAAATAATCTCCGATAATTGTATACTAAGATTATTTTTAATTTTAAATAATATATCATCCTATGTTAAAGAAGGAAAAATCGAAAAATTTTATATTTTCAAAGAAAAAAAGATCCGAAATCCTGATTATAACATGATAATTAATTACTTACTTTACTTAATAAACAAATAATTGTACAAAAAAATATACAAGGATGCGAAAGTAGTATTGAAAAATCGAAGCATTACCGCCTAGTAATGTTTCTTCAAAAAATTTTTTAAATAATGATATAAATGTCTTGAAAAATAAGGGCTTAAAATCGTAGTTAATTTTGTGAATAGACTAATATAGTAAAATCCCAAAGCCAAATTTTATGTGGCTAATTTAGACCCTTTTCTTTAAAAAAAAAAGGAGTCACCCAGCCGTTCTCCTTTTTTAATAATAAAAAGAAGCTAGTAATGCATTTTATTAATTAATCTTTTAAACCAAAAAGGTACATAATTCAATTAAATTACTTAGAACTATTAACGAAAGACCAATAATGACTCTATAACTAACCGATTTAATAATCTAAATAATTAATAAACTAATAAAAAAAAACTAAAACTACGAACACCAGACGCCATCTATATACAAAAAAAAAATATGAAAAAGAAAGGATAATCCCTGAAACCCGAATATGTCTGGATGGGGCCCGGAAAAAAAGGTCCCGACCTATTGTCAGACCTAATGTGAGTAATGTCGTTCTCTGATCTAATCTAGTAGACACCCTAACAAAAAATTCTAGTTTAAAGCCCAAACTAGACTACCCTGAAAAAAAAACAATAATCTAATCCCCAACCAAAAAAACCAAAAATATTTACAAAGAAAAGGATGGCTAATAATGCCAATAATATATCCTCTCCAAAATGACGTAAAGCTTTGTGCTACCTTAAAATTTTTGCGAAATCACATGGTCGCTGATCGATTACGCCGTTACATCACCGAGAAATCCAATTGGTCAAGGGATTGGAATCGATTAATCGAAAATCGACAAAACATAAATCGATTCTCGAGAATCGATTCTCAGCAATTTTTTACATATAAGTTAACCTGACTCCAAAGTAAGTTTTCATGCCGGCCAAGTGCTGATTATTTTTGCTGAAATTAGAAACTGATTCAAAGTCAGGTTGGTCGTCTATAAGAAAAATCTTGAAAAGATTCGATTTTCGATTCCAATCCCTAAATTTATTGGTGCCGACGATTATCCAAAACCTGTTCCAAGCACGTGTAAAAATTGTACTGCGCCACGGAAATGAAAAAATTCTCAAGAAGCCTTATTAAACAACCGAAGCCCAAAGATGGTCCAAGTCCAAGTCCTCCTAAATTTCCTCACACTAATAGTTGTAATGATAGGAAATTAACAAAATTTTTTTTTAAAAAAAAACAATTTTAGTGGTTTTGAACATTCGACCGATCGTTTTTTTTTTATGTTTAAATATCTCACTTTTGTATAAATTTTAATAGGCTATGTATTGTACATGGTAAATAATAAACCAAGTTGATAAATAATTCAAAAATTTTGTATTTAAATTGTGTTTGTTTAAATTCCTTATACTAAATTATAATTTAATTGTGCCCAAGATCTAAAAAGTGTCATAATATTATAAATAAACGTACTTTATATGTTAGCTGTATATTAGCATAATACCAGAGAACAGTGTGGTTTTAATGCATATTAATGTAGTAACTTTATTATTCAATATTTCAACGTGATTTAAATGTGATTTCAAAGTTAGAAGTCTTTTCTTAACTCACAAATATGTATTTAACATCTAAATATTAAAAAAGAAAAACTTTTTCGAATAATTTGACATGATCGACATCGAATATTACTAAAAAGCTTTATTACGCAATAATGGTTGTAAATAATTTATACAAATTTTGTGCTACCTTTTACTTGTTATGTTACATAATTTATTATAAATAAGATTTTTTATTTGAAAAAAAATTTTGGGCTCTTGAAAACAATGTTTTCTCAAAGTATACTTTTAACAGGAAATGATATTCTGAAATATTTAGAAACTAATTTTACAAATTGGACAAGTGGAAATGAAAAACTTGATGATTTCATTCAAGAAAGACAATTAAAAATTAATAACTTTTATGATATAGTGCTTGAATGGATACCATACAATCAGTTTAATGAAATTAAAGAAACAGGCAAAAATGGTCTCGTAACAGCATATTCAGGAATATGGAAGGATGGTCCATTATATTATAATGAACAATATAGAAATTATACTAGAGATTCAAATAAAGAAGTTGCTTTAAAATGTTTTCATAATTCGCAAGAATCCATTGATTCTTTAATAAATGAGGTATGAAATTTCTTTTGAAATTTAAGTACTTTTTTTTAATTAATTTACATATTTATAATTTTTTATATTTATTTATATTTAGGCTAAAAAATATCCAACTACAATTAAAGAATTTCAAGTATTGTCTGGAATGTCTCAATATCCAGATACAGGAGATTATATTTTTATCCAAAATTATACTGCATATTGGATTAGTGGAAATGAAAAAATTGATGATTTCATTCAAGAAAGGCAAGTAAAAATTAATAACTATAATGATATAGTGTTTGAATGGATACCATACAATCAGTTTAAAGAAATTAAAGAAACAGGAAAAAATGGTCTTATAACAGCATGTTCAGCAATATGGAAGGATGGTCCATTACACAAGAAGTATCGGTGGGATGACAATTATACTAGAGATTCAAATAAAGAAATTGCTTTAAAATATTTACATAATTCACAAAAATCTATTGATTCTTTAATAAATGAAGTATGAAATTTTTTTCAAATATCTAAATACTTCTTTTAATTAATATATATTTATTTAAAATCCCTATTATTTATACTTAGACTAAAAAATATCCAACAACACATAAAGAATTTCAAGTATTGTATGGAATGTCTCGAAATCCAGATACAGGAGATTATATTTTTGTTCAAAGTTATACTGCAAATTGGATTAGTGGAAATGAAAAAATTGATGATTTCATTCAAGAAAGGCAGTTAAAAATTAATAACTATAATGATATAGTGCTTGAATGGATACCATACAATCAGTTTAATGAAATTAAAGAAACAGGCAAAAATGGTTTTATAACAGTATATTCAGCAATATGGAAGAATGGTCTATTACACAAGAAGTGTCAGTGGGATGATAATTATACTAGAGATTCAAATAAAAAAGTTGCTTTAAAATGTTTGCATAATTTACAAGAATCCATTGATTTTTTAATAAATGAGGTATGAAATTTCTTTAAATATTTAAATACTTTTTATATTTATTATATTATAATCTTTTATATTTATATTTAGGCTAAAAAATATTCAACAACATTTCAAGTATTGTATGGAATATCTCAAAATCCTGATACAAATGATTATATTTTTGTTCAAAGTTATACTATAAACTTGGCAAATTGGATTAGTGGAAATGAAAAAATTGATGATTTCATTCAAGAAATGCAGTTGAAAATAAATAACTATAGTGATATAGTATTTGAATGGATACCATACAGTCAGTTTAAGAATATTAAGAAAATAGGTAAGGGAGGTTTTTCTACAGTATATTTAGCAAAATGGAAGGATGGTCCATTAAGATATAATGCAAACAAAAATATATATAGTAGAAATCCAAATAGAATAATTGCCTTGAAGTGTTTATATAATTCTCAAAATATTACTGATAAATTCTTAAATGAGGTATGGAATTTTTTAAAAATCATTTGGGTAAAAAATTACGCATATATTTATTACAATATAAATAAATTTTAATAGGTCAAAGAATATTCAATAAATAAAGTAAGTAATATTCTTAATATATATGGAATATCTCAAAATCCAGATACAAAAGAATATATTATGGTTTTCCAATATGCAAAAGGAGGCAATTTTAATCATTGGGTAAATAGAAACTATGAATATTTTAATTTTAGAGATAAATTAACTGCATTGCTTAATATTATTAATGGTCTTAAGGAAATTCACCAAAAAAATATAGTTTATCATGATTTTCATACAGGAAATATATTACTTTTAAACATGACAAATGTTTCTAATAATTGGATAACAATTTCAGATATGGGATTATGTGGAGAAGTTGGTGATATGAATGAAACTAAAATTTATGGTGTTATGCCTTATGTAGCTCCTGAAGCATTAAGAAGGATGCCTTACACTCAAGAATCAGATATCTATAGTTTTTGGTATGATAATGTATTTTGTAGCAACTGGAAGACAACCTTTTTATAATCGTGCACATGATCATCTTCTTGCATTAAATATTTGTAAAGGAGTTAGACCTGAAATAAATGAACCAGAAGCACTTGAAATAGTTGAATTAATTGTATCATTTAATGAGTTATATATGCAGGAGTTTTTCAAAAAAGCAGAAGAATATAGAAAAACAAATCTTTCATTTGTTAAAAATTGCCAAATAGCTACACATCCACAAGCTATTTACACATCAGAATATAATGATGATTCTCAATGTTTAGATTGCACAATCTAAATCCAAATGGAACGAATATATTTAATAAATTCTGTTTAAAAACAATATAAAATTAATTGAAATGATTATTTTAGAGAAGAAATAATACAATATCAAAGAAAGAATGTTCATATAAGTGGTATGTAAAAATGATTATTTAAATCTATATAATATACTTAGTATTTCTTATTAATTCCATTTTATACTAGATGATGATGATGAAACGCATAATAATTCCAATTTTCATCAGAAGAACAAAATGAATTGGAACTACTTGATGTTAAAAATTATTCTAAAATGTTTTTTCAATATAGGCATTTAAATATTGACAGTTTTATGATTTAAACTTCTTATTGTTATGAAATTATTTACACACTAAGAATAAAAATATAGTAGATTTCTTTCACAATTCTTAGTTTGTAACTTAAATAGTTATTACACCCCATATTTAATCAATAAATTATTATATAACTGGATTACATGTCATGATTTAAAATTATAAAATGCAAGGTTTCAAAGTTTGTGAGGTTAAATAATATTATATTGGTTATCAAAGCATTACGTTTATTAATTCGTGATTCATCTCCCGGCAGGTAGTAAGTGAGTAACGGAAATTGGCTAAGTAACGTAAAATTAGGTCAATTTACGTTATTCCCCTTATATAAGGCATGGAACGTAAAGTCAATTATATTTCTTTACGTTACTCCTCTTATATAAGGTACAGAAAATAATATAAGGAAGGGGATTGCTAAATGTCACCTGGGCGATCATTGCCTGGGTTTTTTTTCAAGTATGTCACAATTGTCACATGAAGCACAATATATTGCATATAAATTTATTAATAGGATTGTTTTAACTTAGCTAATTTTTGATCGGTTATACTTAAAATTTCATTGCAAAGATATTTATATAAATTTTTTTTGCAAACATGTTTAATTCAAAATAATCTTATTTAAGGAAATTTTATTTGTTAATATTTAAGTCACACATTTTCGATTTTAAAGAAAAAAGTCACCATATTTATTTTTAATGAAGTGATACAAATAAAAAAAAACAATAACAATAAATAAAAGAGATAAGTAAATTTTAATGATCAAGGAGTAAGATGTTAATAAAAAACATGAAATAACTATGGAGTAATGGAAAGTAATAGATGATGAAAAGAGTAAGAAAGAGCAATGAGAAGCGATAGGAAACAAAAAAGAGAAATAGAACATGATGGGAGATAAAAAGGAGTGATGGGAAATGAAAGGAGTGATAGGAGACAAAGAGGAGTGATGAGAGACGAAAGGAAGTGATGAGAGACAAAAGGAAATGATGGGAAGTAAACAGGAGAGAAAAAGAAATAATGGAAAATGAAAAGATGTAATAGAAATAATGGGAGAATAATGAGAAGTAATATGGGGTGAAAAATGATGAGAAACAAAAAAAAAAAAAAAAAAAAAAAAAAATGATCATGATAGGAGGTTGGGTAATGATAGGAAACCAAGTAAAAATAAACCATAAATTAAAAAAAAATGAAATTAGTAAGAAACGAAATATAAGATAAATACGAAGTAAAAAAAAAATAAATAAAAAATAAAAAACATACATTTATTAATTTTAGAACTGAAAGAACTAAAATATATAAAAATGAAATAAAATTAGTTGAAAACTGAAATATGAAACAGAAACAAAATAAAAAAAAATAAAAACTGAGTAAGAAACGAAACGAAAGTGAAAAACAACTAAAACAACTAAACCTTAATTGCAGAACCGATAGGAACCGAGGAAATGAACCTATACTGAAACGAGATTCGATAAACAAATAAACGTGACGCGATCATGTGTCAAATATTCGTCTCGCTCCAAACCAGTGAATTCTATTAATGCATTTCGAGAAATTATTTTTGTAAATTAATTAGCGGAAATTTAGATAAGAGCATTAGATATAATAACAGGCAGGAAATGTGATATGAGCTTACGAAATTAGTAAAGAAAGGTAGCTTAAAAGAAACTGTTATTCCACCATTCAAAATTAGATATATCACTCAATATAAGTAAAATATGATACAATCAGTTAGACAGCCTGTGATTGATAGAAGTGAATAATTTTAATTTTTTTACTATGTTTGTTTATGCCTTTTAAAACAAATTATTTATTAGCAAATAAATAAATAAAATATAACTTTATGATCGATACACTTCTTGTAATTGAATAATCATACAATATAAAAATTTTTGTCGAAACTTGATTCCCCCAGTTTTAAGCAATCGGTTACACTATTTTTCAGCCAGAGTTGCAATACAAATTTGGCTAGCTACTTTTTAGGTAATATTACCAATTTGTATCTTAAATGGCAAGTGTATTTTGATCAAACTTGTGAAATTAATATATGGTGACGCATATTTATCGTTCAGCATACTTCGGAGCATTATTCTATGACATTTTTAAAAAAAAAAAATTCCGAACAAACTAGCCCAAAAGCCATTAAGGGATAAATAATTTGCAAAAATGATTCCCCGAAATGTATTGGTAGTTTTCACTGGTTCGGAGACGGATCATATGGTTATCATAATTATGGGCATAATTAATGGTTTCAGTTACAATTGAATTTAAAAATTTTAATAACTTTGGTCAAACATTTGGTGTAAGTTTATTATGATATTATCATAAAAAAAAATGAAAACATTTGGTCTAAATAATGACATTATTAATATACAAAATCGAAGCTTATATTAAAATATTGTTATGTAAGCTCATATTTAAGTTTATCTATATTCTTAAAAATAATAATAAAGAAAATAATAAAAAAAATGAACTGAATAAATGATATACCAATTTAAAGCTTAATAGTTTAATTTATACATCAAGATACTATATCAAACTTAAAGCGGCATTAACAATATTATAATCTGATTCTTTAATAACCGTAAATTACTAATGAAAGTACCAAAGAATCTAATTTCAGAAATACTTAGAATTTTTCGAAAATAATTATCAAAACTTTCATTATGTTTATTTTACGTTTGAATTTATTTATTTATAAAATTATAAAAAAACCAATACCAAAGTAATAGATACACAAAGCTTCAATAAAATGTTAATACTATAATACTACTTGCACACATTTTGATAATATATAAGAATAATACTAATTTTAATCGGAAATTTTGCCTGTAGAGAAATAAACTAAATGGTAAATACATTAACTTAAACAATGATGTTAATAAGGAGTGTGAACAAATATATAAAATTATATAAATCCTTAATTTTATAGTCGATCAATATGACATCATGGCGGATTTATGAAATAACTCAAAATTTGTCCGTCATGTCAAATTAAATAAATATTTGACAGTCTTTTAGTACCAAATTTCTATTTAAGTCCCAAATTTATAGTGAACAGTCAAAAATGAGCTCTAAAAATTTTTTTGTACCCCAAATCTTGCATCTAACCAATTTATCCGTTACCTAACCAATTTTTTCCAGTATTAAAGGTGCGTCATTATTTGACATTTTTTAGGACAAAGTCAATTTTAATTCCTGAGGCGCAGCAGGGCTTTTGCCAAATTTCATAAATCCGCCGCAATGATCATATTTTTAGACAAAATCATCAATTTTCAAATTTTAATACGAAGCAAAATATCAAAAAAAAAAAAAAAATTCATATAAATAAAAATATAATAACACTAAACAAAAATGAATCCTTGGTTAATAAAAATCCTTCAAATTTCTTTACCGTGCTTTCATTATTTAATAATTTACTAAAAAACTTACAAATAAATAAAAAATTCATTTAAAAAAAGTGCTTAACAGAACCCCAAAAATACTGAAATAGATAGTAGGATACAAGTAAAAAATTTTTTTTGAAGGTTATTAAAAAAAATTGCTAGAGGTATTGATGTAAAATAATGCTATTATTAAGTTCAATTTTTAATAGATATTAAAGTAACTGCAATAATTAAGAAAAAGGATTTTTAATTGTTGCTGTGGAATAATTTAATTACAGAAAAAACTAAAATAATAAGAATTTTGAAAGTTTTTATGAAAAAAAAAAATAATATACTAAAAAGTTAAAATTTCTAAATTTTTAACAATAATTTTTTTCGTAGCTTACTATTGTATTACGCAGTTAGAATTATCCGAACAAATTATTATGAATTATTTTTTAAAAAAGAAATAACATTTGAAGTTTAGAAATTCGTTTTAGAAGTTTAAAAAATCATGAGATACACATCTTTGCACTTTTCACATGCGTACGTATACTATTGAAGTTAATTTTATAATTTACTTTATTATTTATAATATCTTATTTACGATTCATATTTTCTTTTATTATAAAATTACATTATGATTTTTGAAAATGAATTTATTAATAATGATAATGTTCTTTGCAGATGCTGGTTACGTGATACAGTATTGTATGCAGTTGGTTATGTTCCTTACGTAATCAAAATAACTGTTTAATCTGACAAACAAATAATGAATATATTGTTCATAAAGAAATAATTTCTCCTGTAAACATGAACAGCTAATAAGGATGGGAATTTAATTGAAAGTGAAGGAATATTCGTTGTATTATCGCTTAAGAATGATGAGATTGTTGTTAATTGTTGCCGTTATTTGAAAAAATAAGAGTTTTTGTTGTTGTTATTAATTAAATGTCTGGAGCATTGATGTCTATTAGATCGAATTTTGAAAGGGCTGTTAAGGAAGAGAGCGGTCACATGGTTTATATAATTGAAATCATGTCAATCGAATCTAATATAGGAATGGTACAAGTTTGATTTTTGAGAGTAAAGGTGTTAGATCGCGTGTTGTAGATTGTACTGAAATTTTCAATAAGGATGCTCCATGTAAAATATTTTTCGTAAAATTTTTTGACTGATTCTTGAGAGAAACGAATTCGATTTGTTAATAACTAAAATAATTGTTGGATCTTGCTTGTTAAGAGGGATGTATATTTCTATTTTGCTGTAGGCCAAAATATTCCTCTTTATAAGATGATACAATCGGTACATTAGATACTTAAATAGTTCTATTTTTTTATCTTCTAGAATCTCTTTTTAAAATTTTGTTGATTGTCAGGTCCGTAGTAGTTATAAAAAATATCATTCAAATTTCCATTTTTTGATATTACCGATAACGTTTCTATCAGTTTCTTTTTCTATGGGCGTCCTTAACGTACAGTAGGGGTGTACAATATTAACGTACTGTACAAGCTGGCCCGAGTTTAGGAGTTATGCACTTGCACGTGATAGCGTTAACGTTAACTCCGGCCAGTTCGTACATTAATATCGTACACCCCCACTGTACATTAAGGAATCCCCTTTTTCTATTATAAGTAGTAATAGGTATCGGATATACAGTACGTTATTAATATACCAAAAGAAGGATAATAGCTGAAAGTATTTCTAATTTTGATTGCATTTCCTGACCCTTATTTTACAACCCGGCCCGGCCCGGCCCGGACTATTAACATATCAATTTGTTGTAAAAACAAAAAAATCGGCCAACTTAATTTTGGCCAGTTTAATTTCGGCCGGAATTAAGACGATTTTGGCCAGAATTACGAAAATGGAAAAATATCATGTGCCGGCCAGGATCCGGCCCGGATGAATTTTCAAACCCGGATCGAGTCCGGACTGGGTCCGGGTTTCCGGGTTCCGGGTGCCTCTATTCCTCTACTTTAAGGACTTTAAGGTAAGTTTGTAACGTGAACGAATAAAAAACGTTATAAAAGACGTTATTGTTATTATGTAGATTACCAGGTCATTTTCGTTAAATTTATGATATATGTTACCTTACAAAATTGTTTGATCATCAGTCATAAATTTTTTTTTTTTTTTTTTTTTTTTTTTTTTTTTTTTTTTTTTTTTTTTTTTTTTTTTTTTTTTTTTTTTTGAGGGATAAAGCCAACTTTGAAATGTATTTATAATGTTCGAATAAAAATAATTTTAAATGTAACAATCTATGGTTTTAGCCTAATTGATCTATAAATCATTTATAGTTTACGATTTTCTTGTTTAGTATGATCACATGATGAAGATAGAATAGCCATCATGTCTCAGAGTAGAGTCTGGACAATGGATAGAGGCCTGTTGAGGTATGTTTATATTGAGAAGTGGAGTATTGCGTTTCTTTAAGTGTTTCAGCAATTTCTTCAAAGATTTGGTCTTTATTAGTTCCCGTCATATCATCATCCTATGCTACGTTGGTTGTTTTTGTTTTTTATGACTTTTAACAGTGCGTTGAAAGGTTTAGTTATCACTCCCTACTCGCGATGTCTTGTTCAGTATATTTATTATACCTTTATCCGAAAGAGACGAACTTTTTGAACAAGAGAAGTCTGACGTTCTTTTACTGATGCGTGTCATTTTGTATTTAAATTTTTTGTTTGTAAAACAATAAACTGAAAATTTTTTCTATTGTGTTGATCATGTGATCAGGCAAACGCTAGAATATCACGTGTACACGAGGCAGAAAAATGCATTTAAATTTAATAATTAAGCTGGAAAATTGTAAAGTCCTCAAAGGAAAGAGTCCTAGATTAGTTTCCATTTATGACTATGAATCATTACAGACTATAATGAAATATGTAAAAGCTTGTGCAATGTATATAAGGCCACACAAATTCGATTTTTCGGTTCACTTCACCTGGCCGGGTCACTTTTTCAAATTTCAACAAAAAAAAGTTTATACAGTATGTAAAAAGTTTATCACGTGATCAGGACGTAATTTTATTGGCGTGTAAGTTTATCACGTGGCTGAGAACGAAAATAAAATTCCTCTCTTTAAAAGCTAACTAATCAGATGTCACGATTTTATATATAAACTTTTTTATTAATAAACAATAAACCCCGGGTCCCCGGGTAGCTTTTAAATTTCAATGTTACGTGAACCGAATAATTGAATTTGTATGGCCTAAGAACTACTTTTTCATACTTTCTTAAAAAGATTATTCATACACACTTATCCTTTTCTCTTGCACTAATTTCCTTATCCTAACTTAAAAAATTCAATTCCTTTACACTAATCACCTCCTCTTCTAAGCCCTTCTCCTTACATTATGTTAATTACTTTTACAAGATCATAATAACATACAAAGTTATATTTGAACGTATTTATAGAGATATTAAAATGAGAGCTTTCTGACAAGTATGTATAATAATTGAACTTAAAGTAAGTTAGTTCCTTTTTAAGAGAAGTTATAGTTATTTGTTATAATACTGATAGAAATGATTTTTTAATGTACGTAATATTACCTCGTAGATAAACATGGTACATATATACCGTGCTTTATGATTGAAAGGCGAACATAAAGGTGAAAATAAAACAAGGTAAGAGACCTGTTCCTTACTGATAACACGCGGGTCATCTCAGGATACCGAATCATTATAATTTAACGGCAATAAATTATAATGGGAGTTGACCGTTAAATCTTCTCTTACATATCTTCATTCTCATTCTAAGTTGGAGGTGGATGGTAGCATCTGATTGGTGGTCCTAAGAAATATGACGTTATTTTCCTTAATTCCTATTACTATTTATGAATTGCCTTGTTCGTTACAGTGAAACGTGTTACTCGTTAGATTATATAAGAAATTGTCTATAATTGGTCGATTTGCAACAACAATATTTCAGTTGATCACATTGATTTATTTAAATCCGGTTATCTGAGAATCCGGATATAACAAATTCGGTACAAAAAATTATTATTATAAGGATTTTCAAAAACACTTATCATGTGCATTCATAAATTGTTAGTTTGACATCTATTTTTGGTTAGTACGATTTTACAAACCGTCTTCCCGGTCTTAGTGAGTCACTCTACGAACATCAATTTTTTATAAAATATCAAACGTAAAATTTTGATTAAATAGAAATTTTATGTTAGGTATATATAAATTATTGCAAATAAAGTTAAATAGAAACAACAAAAAAAAAAAAAAAAAAAAAAAATTTGAAGTTTTACCGTTACAAACTCTAAACTTAAAAGGGGTAAAATTTTTGTATGTTTAAAACTCAGTCCTAAATTAGTAAAAAAAAAAAATATTTTTTCTTTATTTTACTTTTTTCTTATTTCATATTATTTATATTATTATAGAAATTTTTGAATAAGGATTTAATGAATATATATTCGTTTGATAATCCGGCTTATTATTTAACCATTTTATTATTACCGATTTTACAAACAAATCCGAATTTAAATGTTCTTTGTCTATAAAATTTTATAGGCTATAAATTTATAGATGAAAAGAATAAGGATTAATTTTAATTTGTTTCGAAAAAATGAGATTAACTTAATTTAGGAATGAAATAGTTTTAAGTTGCATATTATGTTACAAAACGGTTTCGGAATTTCGTAGTTTGAGATTTGAAATGATCGGCAAATTAAAATAAATTAAATGAAACTTGTACAACTCGTATGTTAATAATCATTCTTTTTATATATAACTGGAGATAGTTCTGATTTTTACAAAAAAAAAAAAAAAAATCGCGTTTTAAAAAAAAAAAATCTTAAAACTATTATTTATTTTATAAAATATATTTCGATTAAATATATACATATTTATTTTTTACGGTTTACCGATTTTACCAACGTAATCAAAAAGCTTCTTTTTTCGTGCATATTCGAATATGCAGTCATTTAATGAGTGGAGCGATAAGAAAATAAAAGATGAAAACGTGTATTTTTTTAAGTATAATAAATTCAATAATGTGGAAATAGTTGAGAAAGGAACATTTGCAACGATAAGTAAAGCTGATTGGAAAAATGGTATTAGCGTAGCGTTAAAAATTCTTGGAAATAATCCTTCAATAAATGAAAATGACATGAATAAATTTATTAAAGAGGTAATATTAAAATAATATATTTGATTTAAAAAAATATGATCTATTAATGTATTTATCATTTATTTCCAGTTCAAGAATTTAAGAAGGGCTAGTTTTCATTCAAACATAAATCGTCTTTATGGAATTACTAAAGGTTAGTATATTTAATTATATTTTACAAAATTTCATTATTAATAATCATAATTAATAACATATATATATATATATAGAACCATCAACAAATACTTATATGATGGTATTACAATACGTTAATCAGGGAAACTTAAGAGATTATTTAAAAAAAAATTTTGATTCACTTCAATGGAGTGATAAAATTAAGATGGCTCTGGATATTACACGTGGATTGAAATGTCTACACTCCAGAAAAATTATTCACAAAAATTTGGTAACATTATATATTTTTTCGTCAAATTTTTCTTTTAATTTAATTCTCACTTTTAATTTTATTTTTGTTTTATTATAATAGCATGCAAAAAACATACTAGTCCACAATAATAAGCTAATGATCGCAGACTTGGGGTTATTTAAACAATTAGCTGGAGTTGAATCAAATTCAGGAATACATGAAATGCTAGGATACGTTGAACCACAATGCCATAAGGTTGTCGATTATGTTAGAGATAAAAAGTCAGATATTTATAGTTTGGGTGTTCTTTTATGGGAAATATCAAGTGGATATTCTCCCTATTCAAAAATTTCAGTCCATAATTTAGTTTATAAGATTAATACCGGCTTCAGAGAACAGCCAATAACTGATACGCCTTCAGCTTACGTGGATCTTTATGAGAAATGTTGGAACGATAATCCAAGTTTAAGGCCAACTATTGATGAAGTTTTTGATACGTTACAAAAAATTTCTCAACAAATAAATGCCAATATTGAAAACGGTTCTAAAATTACTGAAGATTTGGATAAATTAGAAATTAATGATGAAACTAATTCTGACTCAATTAATCAAAACGATTCAAAATTACAAATATCAAAATCAAAAAATGATAATATTGGTGAGTTGAACTTATTTCCTATTATTATATTTAATATTTATTATTATTAATTTTAAAATATTTAAAATATTTTAATATTAGATAAGAATAAAAATGAATTAAGTAATATTTTGGGTGAAATTATCCAAGCTTATTTGGAAAGAAACAAAATTGGAAAGACAAAATCATTTAATTTTGATACAATTTTGGAAAAATACAAATCAAAATCACGAGAAATCTTTAAGTATCTTATTAAGAATTCAAGTACAAAGCATTATGAAGTAATGGTTGGTAATTTTCATAAAGAAGGTTTTGGAACGATTAAAAATGAAGGCGTGGCTTTTAAATGGTTTATGAAAGCAAGTAAAAATGATGATATAAATGGTCACTATGAAGTTGGATATTGCTATTTTTATGCATGCGGTACTGAAGATAATGATGAAAAGGCATGTACATTTTACGAACAAGGCGCTAATAAAGGATTAAATATAGCTTTGGATTCACTTGCATTTTGTTATAAGCACGCTATTGGTGTACCAAAGGATCGCCTTAAGACATTCGAATTATATAAAAAATCAGCTGAAAATGGATATGTAATGTCTCAATATGAATTAGCTAGGTGTTATCAAAATGGTATAGGTACCCAAATAAATCTTGAGAAAGCTTTAAAATGGTATGAACTTTACCAAAAAAATAGCGGAACTATTTATGCATCACATAGAATTAAATACATTACAAAAGAATTAAATTTATTGAAAGAGAACTGGTAAGTTTTATATATATATATATATTTTCTTGTATATTTTAATCAAATACTAATGAGTTATATTTAACTAGATGAAGTTTATGTACGACACTACGAATTACTGTGCCACATTATACGTGCCACAAAATGTACGTAACTATTATATTATTACATATTACATATTTTACATTTTTCCTATATTATATGAAAACTATATTGTTAAGTAAATAAAGAAATTCCTTCTCATGTGTTAGTATTATTACTGATTAGTATATGTGTATAAAAGAACGTGTATTATATATCTTTTCCTGTAAGCAAGATTCGTTTTCATAGTTACACGTTTGATTGAAAAGGAATAATAATGTCATGTACAGTATATATATTAATAAAAAATAAACATGCTTTTGTTAGATAGTTTGTCAATAACGATGTGCTATCTACTGTTGCTTTAACTTTGTTAATAAATTTTCCATGAGAGGATATTGTAGTAATTTCTTTAAAGAATTATACGTATAATTAATATAACATAAATTCATTCGCTTTCGCTTTTAGCGTTATCGTTAAAACATTCTATTTTCATATATTAAAAATTGGAAATTTCAAAAAAAATCCAATTTAATTGCGAAATTCGTGTCCAAAATCCAAAAAGGCAAAGCATTATTTTAAGAAACTTGGGCGAACTTGCCAATTTATATACAGTAATAACATTAAATAATACACAGAAACCGTTTTAAGAAAAGTCAAATAAGTTTACACGATCAAGCCAGAAAATTTCACGGAGAATCGATATGAAAATGTAAGAAATTTAAAACTATCTTCTGAAAGGAAAGAAAGAATTTATGAGTACCAAACTTTCAACCATGAAAAGTAAATGTACAGAGACATATTTTTTTTCGATGGTTTTATTATAAACTTTTTTATTGCATACTTCTGGACGCTCTGACATTAGCAATTCTTTGTTTTTTATTCAGTAATATAATAGGTTTAGCGTTCCTTCTTGAAGCCCGCCATAATATGAAAAAGGGCATAATGAATATTCTCGAGAAGTTTTCTCTTTTATTTTATTATCAACCACAAAAATAGTAAGACACTAAGTCTAATATTCCTTAAATTTCTTGCAACCGGGCCGGATTAATAAAATGTCCGGTTATAGAAATTAATGAACACAGGGTTAGTCGGATCATCATAAAATAATATAAATAAGGCTTCGTATCCAAACTTTAAAATATTTATTTCATTTCTGAAACAATGTCTTCAAAATTTTGGACAGAGTTATCTAACGATTACGAAAAACTTTTCGAAACAGAAATTGGATATGACGTTATTATTTATGCTGGAGAAGAAACAAATGTCAAAGAAATTCATGCTCATTCAAATATTTTGTGCATTAGGTCTCAATATTTTCGTTCTGCATTTTCCAACGAATGGGCTGAAAAAAAAGATGGAAAATTTATATTCAGGAAACAGAATATTTCACCACAATTATTTAATATCATTCTTAGGTAATATATAATAATTGTTTTTAATTGATAAAATAAAATATTTCTAATCATTTTTATTATTTATATTTAGGTTTATTTATTGTGGAAATATTGAATTAGAGAAATTACAAGGTTCCGATGTATTGAAATTATTAATAGCAGTTGATGAGCTCAATATCCATTCATTGATTTCACATATTCAAGAATTTTTGATTGATAATCAAACTGAATTTTTGCATCAAAATCCTACTGAAATTCTTGAAACCGTTTATCAACATGAAGCATTTACAAATTTATGGAATTTTTGTCTTGAAAAAATTTGTGAAGAACCAAAGATTTTATTCAACTCTGATAAATTTACTACTTTAAAATCTCCATTTTTAGAATTATTGTTAAAAAGGGATGATTTGAACGTGGAAGAAATTGAAATATGGGAGAATTTATTGAAGTGGTGTTTTGCTCAACAAAATATTGAGAATGACCAAACAAAATGGAATAAAGAAGATATTGCAAAGATTAAAAAGGAATTGAATAGATTTATCCCTTTAATTCGATTTTATAATATTGAACCTGCAGATTTTTTTTATAAGGTTTATTGTTATAACGATAAAGATGTCTTACCACAAGATTTAATTCATGAACTTTTGGAATTTCATATAGTACCTAATGTGAAACCTAAAGATAATTTACCACCTTCAAGAAAATCATATTTTAAGAAACTTGATTCAACCTTGACTGGATCAGACTGTATTCCTGTTTTTGCTTCATGGATTGATAAAAAAGATTCTTCGCATTATTATAATAAAAAAGATAGTCCCTATAATTTTAATCTATTATATCGTTCAAGTCGGGATGGAATTGATCCTGGTTCTTTCCACAGTAATTGTGATGATAAAGGAGCTACTATTTATATAGCTAAAATTAAAGATTCGACACAATTAATTGGAGGATATAATCCACTTGACTGGAATGGATTTGATTGGAAAACTACAGCAGATAGTTTTATATTTAATTCTACAATTACAGATAAAAAAAATATTTCTGCAACGAAAGTAAGTTATGTTGATAAGACAGAATATGCCGTTTTTTGTCATAATGATTTTGGACCAACAATGGGTAATTTATATTGCTATAAAAATACTTGGTCTTGTGAGATTTACATTGATGGAGATCGTTACCCTAACATAGGAATTCCAGTAAATTTTGAAGTAGAAGATTATGAAGTATTTCAAGTAATTAAAAAATAACTGAAGTTATTGTTCAGTCGATTAGGAGGAATATACGGGATTTTAATGACCAATATTTTTATTAGACATCCAATATTGAAATTAGTATTAGCAGCATTTATTCCTATTGGTCACCGCATGATCGAACTAGTATAACTCAGTTATTGGATGGGATATCGATCTTCGACTATTTATTATTAAAAATAAGTTATCAAAATAAAATATTTTATAAGCAAGATTTGTATTTATTATTTAAAAAACATTATTTACTTGAATAAATTCCCAATGAATTCAATGAATTTGAGTTGAGAATTATTACAATGGTCCAATGGAGTGAATAACATCATATTTATTTATTACAGAAATTATCATTATTGTAATTGTTGTTCACAATTTTAGTTTGAAACCTTTATATGCAAATCAACAATTATATTTTAGACATATCAGCAGGAATTTAAAATACAGTACTATAAATAATCTTCTACATGATCCTTTGTTAAGGATGTAAACTATTATTACCTTAACCTTTACTTAAGTCAGGTCATTTGAAAAAAAATCAATTTATAAATATGTCAAATAGTAACGTTCCGAGTGACAATTACAGACTTTTCTTCCATTCAAATTGTTGTATGCGTTTAACTTGATGGTGTGCATCTTGACGTAAGGAAAATAATATCAAAGCTTTATCCCTTAAACTGTATTGCGGGAAAATTTGCCCGCAATTTCTAAATTAGGATAAATGACCCTATAAAAAATTCTTTAATTTTGGCCAGATCGTCACATAATTTTGCAGCCAAATTGATCTACATTCTGGCCATAAATTGTATAAGTTAGATATGCGGTTGATCATTAAAATTGGATGAGAAATTAACCCGCAAAAATAGTATCGGAATTTTTATATAATGAAATCTAAACTTTTCTTACCATATTTTTTTCTCTATTTGAATATTTATCATAACTTTGTATTTTCATTATAAAAATTTTGCATTATAATAAACAAAATAGAGATAAAAAAAATTAATTTTTATGAGTATATAATTAAAATGCGTAATAAAATTTTCATTAAGGTTCTATATAAAGTCAAAATCCTACTTTTAAACATCAAATATCATATTAACAAAAGTTATTTCTCATACCGAATTCTACATATTCTATTAAGCTTTTATATAGCTACAATTAATTATCAATGAAATCGCCAAAGTTAAGTGCAAAGATTTTTAAATTTTTGTGATTATCTTAAAATACAACTTTTGACCAATGGGTAATTTTCAATTTTCTAATATATAATTAATAAATGATAATAATTTCTGTACAATATATAATTTAACCTATTTTGGAAAAAAATTTTTATTAAAATTGCTTTATTTTTCATAAAATTAGATGAGAGCTAAAATTTGGTAAAATTGCGGGCAAATTTGCCCGCAATTGCTTACAGTTTAAGGGATAATTCCGTAAGGTTATCATTAGACATATTAAAGAAATTCCATATCTTATTTATTTTTCCTTTTCAGAGTTAATAAAATTTTCAAGGTTATAAATTTTAGTCAAAGTTGAAGTATCAGCGCTAAAAATGTATTTTTTTTTTAAGTTCCAGAAAGAAAATCTACAGTCATAAATTTCCCCATAATTACAGTATCATTACAGAGATATATAGTACATTCATCCTGACAAATGTATTGTATAATTAATTTTTTTCATTTATTAATTGACATTGATATGAATGAGCGTAAAGTAAATCAATCCTTCTATAGCAGTGTTTTTGCGCGAAATTAAAATTAAGAACTAAGCTACTACTCACGGGAAGCCCGTAACTGTACTGTAAAGCTTCTGGAAAGTAAGAAAATTAGTCAGAATTTTAATGTTCTATGAGCGCTCCAAATGTACCATGCAGCCTTTGAAGCATTTGTCTGGATCAGTGTCTTTACAATGGTTATTTTTTTATCAGGTTCTTGTACCCACTGAAGTGTTCGTCTCAACTTGCATCACGAAAAAGACACAACTTTAATAAAGGTCTGCTGATCCTGAGCTATATACTTTCCTTTAATCTATTTACTGTACATTTTACTTTATCTGAATAGAAATGCTTTCTCATCTGATATTCTTTTTTTAGCTTGATACCAAAAGTATCAATAGAAAGTTGACCAAATGAAAAGCCTTGTGCGAAGTGAAAAAGCGACTACGAATTTAGGTATCAATTGCATCTTATTCCTGAAATTAAACGTTTGTTTTCAAAAATTGAATTTCTTAGTTGTCATTCTATCATAGATAGTAATATTTTAATTGGATTTAACAGAAATTTGCAAGTCAATTCAAAATTGGAATTTTTTATTGAACTATCTTGTAATGATTATGGAATTGTCTAGCCTAAACAATTTTTTTTAGAAAACAAACAATAAAAAGGGGAATTTGTGTCAGGATTTTGTAATGATTTCAAATGACTAAATAATAAGTCATTTGGAAAATTCCCTTGGCTTCTCAACGAGAAGATACCAGTTAGTTATTACAAATAACCATTAATGCATTAATAATCATAATATTTCTAATAATGACCATTTATCACTATAGTAATATTAAGAGTCAACGAATATTATTTATCTGACGAATAAGTTTATATACTTACATTTTTCTTTAAATATATATTGTAATTAACGGAATCCGTTCAAAATCTCGAAACTCGAAATCCCAAAGGTACTACATTATCCCGACACTCTAAATCCCGAAATGTCAAAATCCCGACTTGTCTAAATCCCAAATTTTATAATCTCGGACACCCCCATAGTACTGATTTTCTTTCTTTTATTAGACATTTAGCAAATTTTAAAGAACTCAGAAATATTTAGTAAAGCTCAAAATAAGATAAAATTATATCATCATTCTCCGAACAGCACTCCAAAATTAGCGTATAATTTTATTTTATATCATGCTTTACCAAATATTTCCGAGTTCTTTAAAATTCCAGATCTTTTTGAATTAGCTGTAATAAATCTAGTCTGGAAATGGCCAATCGGAAAATTGACTTCGGGAAAATTAGGCACGATCAGATTACAGTAATTGGCGGTGCGCCCTTGAAAATTTTGATTGTCGGGATTGTCGGTATTGTCGGGATTGTAGGTTAGACATAACTCGTGACATATGTATGTGATGGCGTAGTATAAAGTATAATAGAGTATTGTAATATGTCAA
The DNA here is from genome assembly GCA_003833135.1 of Oehlia diaphana. Lineage (NCBI taxonomy): Eukaryota > Fungi > Glomeromycota > Glomeromycetes > Glomerales > Glomeraceae > Oehlia > Oehlia diaphana. The sequence goes on along the minus strand of QZLH01000455.1, from coordinate 57,518 downwards.
TTCTTATATGCTTAAAAATAAGCTATACATTAAAAAATTTTTATATATAAATAAAGCAGAAGGTTAATTTTAAGATCAACATATATGTTAAAATCAATCCAATCATATGTGAATAGAGTATCGCTTCACACTAGCGCATACAATCAGACACAAACTCTTCACACACGTACCTCGTGAATAAGTCAAATTTGGTCACGTGATCGACCGATCGACCGTTTCACTATATCAGATATGATGCGTAAACATATCAATATAACATAAATTAATAATCTTTTTTTCAACAATATTACTTTATTTGATTTTTATTGAATAATGACATTTTCTTTGGAATTTCGTTTGAATGCCTGTCCAATTTGTCTTATTTGTTTAGATTGTCAAAATACATATGGTCAAAAATGCACTTATCAAGCAAGAGAAGTAATATGGAAGAGGGAAAGGGCTGAACGTAATTATGCAGTAGAATTTGTTCACAAACGCCTCACAAAAAAAGGTTCCACAAACTAAAAAGTTGTGTTGGACTCGGAATTTGTTGACTGGGTTTTTGCTAACAAAATGATGTAAATATTTGTCAAAAATGTATACTTCTGAACTATATGATAAGCCTTCCAAAATCCTTTCAAACTATTAATAAACGAAAATCTTTATTTAGTATTGATTTTGGCATCATACAAAAATTCAAAAGAAAATAAAACGGGTATACTTTAATATAACATATAATACATATCTTTCGAGTAACCTAGTACCCGACAATCCCGACAATCCCGACAATCAAAATTTTCAAGTTCTTTCTGGATCGGCCATATAATAATCAAAATAAATACATTTTTATTTTTTATTTGAAACAAATATGCCTTTTGTGATTTTTTAGCAAAGTTAACTTAAAATAATAATAACATGCTCGACCAAAAAAATAAAATTAAGAAAATTTATTTGTTTTTCTTTTCTTTTTCACAACTCTAAAGATTACTAGTATCCACCCGTTTATTACCTTCTTTAACCTCCTTTTCCGGCTCTTCTACTTTCGTCTTTTTTGTAAGCGTAAAGAACAAATTCTATTAACATCATCATTCCTAGATTCTTACACCTACTACTCCTGGAATCGATTCCAGGTAATACAAGTTCTCCCGGTTTAATATTGTCTTTTCTAATGCGATTTATTTCGCCAGTTCCCGGTATTTTAAGGTAGTGCCATACGGTATTATATCAAATACTAACAAAAATATTGATGTGAATAACTTATAATAAATTTACGATATTAAATATATTGTGTTGCGAAAGGTGAATCTGGAGGAAATTTAGGCTCAATCATTAAATAATATGAATGGTTGATAAATTTATTCAAGTTATAAACTATGAGAAAAGAACTCATCATACACATCGCGTGATAATAGTAACCGATAATAGGTTACGGTACATTTCGCCGAAACCCATTTCACCGAAAGCCATTTCGCCGAAAATTATAGAAATGATGGCGATTATCACTTTATAAAAATGTTAATCGCGCAATGAAAATAAAAAAATTTATTTATTTATTTATTAGGAACCTTAATAGATATTCTGATTTACACTCGAATATACAAATGACAAATGTATAAAATAAAAATTTTTTCATTTTTTAGTTTCTATTTTACATTCTTTTGCCACGTCACCTATTTTTGCAATAAAAATAAAGATTAAATAAATATTTGAACAAAATAATTATTTTTAAGTGTCTTTTATTCTATGATATTATCACTTTAACATTCAAGTAACTGATATTAATAGTTAAGCAATAAATAAATAACTTTATTTTTCTGAAAACATTTATTCAGTAAAAGATAAATATATTATAAGTAACAAGACAAATTTAATAAAAATTAGCTAATTCAAAAAATTTTCTAGAAAAGATTCTTCATGTATTTAGTGTAAAAACAACAAAATAAACAAATGTGATAAATAATATTTCGGCAAACGTCCATTCGGCGAAATGACTTCGGCGAAATGTCCTAATACCGTGGTAATAAGTATGCAGTAAATATTATACATGAAAAATTAAATTCTGTAAGATGCTATTAGAAGATATGGTGATACCAGCATGACTGAATTTTTACTAACAAGGATATTTATAATGTAATTTTATTAAAATCAGATGATCGTAATATAAAATTTTGATTCTTTACGGAGTTTGGAATATCATGCATGATTTTCACGGCACAGCCATGAAAATAAAATAACCATTACTTATTTTATCTTTATTTTTTTTTTTTGAATTTTTTAGCCATTATATATTTGCAATTTTTTTAACTATTAAGTTTTTGAAAAAAAATATTTAAATATAGAAATTATTAAAAAAAAAGGAAAATAAAATTAACAATTTTACCTTTCAAATATGGTGGCTTCTTTTTCCATTGGGCGATATAATAATTGGTATTACAAAAAAAAAAGGATAATGATAAACCATTACCTATGTAAGCGTGTGCTGCCTTAAATGAATTGAGATGATGTAATGGATAATATTCAAACTTTATTTTTTAAAGTAATATGATATTAGTTACTTTATTAGTTATACACTACCACGTGTAATATAAGATCGGCATTTTCTACACTTCCAATTTTCCTTTCAGATGTTAATTACGATTACACCTGATATATTCCTATTAATAAAACATTTCTCGTGTAGGTGCATCTCTTAATTCTCATATTCATTCTGTTTTTATTTTTCTTCAGTTCTTTCTAAACAGGGCTCTTTGAAGGATTAACAAATCTAATAATACACGTTATTAAATTATATCAAAATGAAATCAAAATATACTCCAAATTTATCTAGCACAAATTAAAATCTGAATTTTGCTGATATATAAATATAATCACAGTTCCCTCAAATTCCATTAAACAAACAATTCATCAATCATGAAATATATAGTGTTTATTATTGTATTTCTTAATACGTTCTCCAATATCTTTGCTTGGGGTTATAATTATGATTGTACAGGTAAGCTATCTAAGAACGATTTTTACTCTTGTACAAGATAGCGTTGTTAATAACCATCTATTTATTTTATTTTTTTTTTTTTTTACTTTAACGCTATTTTATCGTAATAATAAGATATTAGCGTTTCAGACATTAAATTTACGCAAAGTAATCAGGTTGAAGTAACCGTACATGGTCCACAAAGAGTTTCAAATCCTAATCAATTCCCTTGTTGTTTGCAACAGGGGCCAATGATCATTGGTGATTATAAATTTTACATAAATAACCCAAACGACCCGATTGCTACTGTTTGGAATGACCGTCAATGGGTAAATGGTTACTCTGAGGATAATTCCGTAAATCCAAATAATTGCTCTTATGGGCCACCACTGGATTGTGACAAAGTTTATGAAGGAGCAATTGATTACACGCGTACTGACAATTTTGATGCTTCAAGGTTTCCCTCTCCGGGAGGGCAAGTCACACTCGTAATGGATATATTTGCTCAGTGTACTTTTAACCCTGATTATAAAGGGAGTACGTATTGCTATCAGGGATGCACAGTAAATTATATCACAGTTTATAATCCGCAATAATAAATGGATTCTTTTATCTTTGTAATTTGTCATTATTTATTTATTAATAATTTTTATTATGATGATATTTTTTTTTAATATTTTTTTTTTCAAAAAATCATTTATTATATGTTATATTTTCATGTTACACATTATTCTACGATTCAAATAAAAAATTTTCAAAATTAATTATCGCAATGTGACACATCTTTCTATTCAAAAAAACTTAATTAAATTAGGTTCGATAAAAAACTTTTTTTCTTTAATATGCTAATAATGTTTTTAACGCTAATATATGTAATTTTTAGGTGAATGCTAATTATAGACACTGCCGAATACTGCTCAATTACGATAAAAGTTTCATAAGTTTCATTTTGATTAGTGATGGATGGCTATTCGCGACAAAATATCACGTGATAAATATATGTTATTAGTCACATTTTTGTCTGCGTAATATTGGGATTTAAAGTTCTGAGATTTTATACCAGATCCTTCACACTTGATTTGGATAATCTTTTTGTTTCGAAATACAATTTATTCCCTGATCGGCACCAATTGCAAATGTTGGGGTTACGGTACGTTTCACCGAAGTCTAGTTTCACCGAATAGACATTTCACCGAATCCTTTTTCCCTGAATCGCTCATTTTGTCGAAGAACATTTTGCTGAAAATATTAATGATTAACATAATTCCTTAATCAATACAAAGGAAATAAAATGTTTCAGAAATTGATGAGCGATGAAATTGTTAAATAAAATTAATTTTCCTTTACTTTAATTAAAATAAAATAAACAGACGCAACTTGTAATGTGTAAATAATTCGTTTGTCTTATAAAAAGGAAAAAGGAAAACTGAAAAATTTCATATCTTCTCCCTTTGTCAAAATGGCTTTGGCGAAATATCCTTTGGTAAAATGGCCATTCGGTAAAATGTCCATTCGGGAAATGACATTTCAGTGAAATGGTACTTCGGTGAAACATCTTTTCAGTGAAATTGCTTCGGCGAAATGGGTTTCGGTGAAATGGACTTCAGTGAAAAGTCCAGATTCCTTAAATTTAAAGTTTCAAGATTTTGTATCAGATCCTTTGCGCATAATTTGATAATCTTTTTTGTTCCGAAATACAGTTTATTCCCTGATCAGCACCAATTACAAATATAGTTATATTTACTTAGTAGGAGATTTTAACTATTGATTATACTATAATAGATGGCTTTGAAAATTTGTGTAATTCAGAAAGATTTGCATTTTCCAAATGAGAAAAGTTTCTTTTGATTTATCTATAATATCAATATTATCCTTTTCAAGTGTATATAGTAATAGACTTTTTACTCATTTTTTAAATTTTTTTTAAAATGGAAGAATAAAGAAAAATCAAGTAAAAGAAAATAGGATTCAATAATAGAATATGTTGTATTTATACTCATTGATGAGAATTTGATAATTGTGTAAATGGTAGGAGTTAAATCAGTTATATTCTGGCTAATTGGAATAGTAAATTTTTACTTACTCCTAATTAGCCAAGATATAAATAATAAATCATATACCTGCTGTTCTAAGAAAATTATGATTCAGCATTTAAATTCTTTATTCAATTATTAGAACATGAAATTGGACTTAAACAAAAGAGATGTGAATGTAAAGTATAATCATATTGGTTTGGGTAACGGCACCAAAAATAATTTATTGATGACAATTTCATTAAATCTAATTAGTAATTTTAAAATAAAAATTGAAAAGAAAGTCTCTGATAGAAATGATAAAAGTCTATTTTTTTGGGGTCTGGTTCACATTACCGACATTCATATTAGTTGTTAGCCGAATGATCACGTGACCAACGATCATGTTACGAATGTTACGAATGTTTAATATGTTAAACATGTTTAACATATGCAACATATTGGATATATAGTATATATTTGATATATCTAATATATAACACTTATTTAATTTATAGCATTTACAGTATGTAATATTTTTAACATGATTAGCATAGTTTTTATTATTATAAATACATGCGTTCCAAATCAATGTAAAAATAGATAATTTGTATTGAATTTAATAAAGCATTTATTAAAGAAGTTATCTCATTGTTTAGTTTAAGGCTTTGTTATATTTTGTAATCAATAATTGCGTCTGAGTATATATGCCAGTGTGTGCATTACCGTTGAAATTACATTTATTTATTTTGTGTCACCTTCGCAAATTGATCGACAGTGATATATTTATTAACATTTTTATATACTTTATTTCACTACGCGTTTATTAACATTTATCATTATTTATTATTCCTTCTGCTTACCATAATACATATACGCTTATTTTTATAAGCATCCAAGAACTGGCATAACAATATTACCGATAATCATTTTACCGACACTCACTTTACCGACAGGTACGTTTTACCGACAATCATTTTGCCGACAATTATTTTACCGAAAAATAATAATATAATTTTAAGTATGTAATAAAATGAAGTAATATAAAAATAGTTATTTATTTATTTTGTTATTGTTTATTTATTATTGTTTAAAATAAAACTTTTATTAGTTTATTATTTATTATTAATTGAAATAATATACAGTACATTATTATATTGAATTAGCATTTTGAAATATTCTAGAATGCTTACAAAAAAAGCAAATTAAGTAAACTAAATTAAGAACAATTATTAAGAACAATTATAAGTACAATATATTATGAATCCGAAATAAATTTTTTAAAATAAAATTGATAAAATTAAATATTAAATTCAAGTTATTTTATTATATATAGATATCATGGTATTTTACATTTTGTTATATATTAATCTATATATTATGGTATGGTAAATTCTTTTATATTAAATATGTATTTTAATTTTCATAACTGAAGTGGGTAGTGAAACTGTGAAGTGTTGATGGTAAAATGAGTGTCGGTAAATGAGTGTCGGTAAAATGTACCTGTCAGTAAAATGATTGTCAGTAATATGATTGTCGGTAATGTGAACGGGTCCCAGATAAACTAACTACTTAAAAAAATTTAAGCACTTCATAATACTACATAGGAAAATACTGACACCTATACTTCTATATTCAATTGTAATAAGCAGTACATCATCAACATTACATCATCAAATAAAAATCATCATCAAAAATAAATCTCTAAATATATCTTCACGTGATTACTGCATCTTGTTGTGCCCAACTTTAGGCCTACACAGTAATAATGTAAGGCAAATGAGATAGAGAAAGAGTGTGTTTGTGAGTAAGATATTCAGAATTGTCACAGATGTGAAAAAATTTACGTTAAAAGAACTGTATAAATAAAAACTCGAGCAATTTCTTAACAGATCAATCATTGAAAGTTTTGGTGTGATAGTGGATATTTAGGGGAAGTGACGTTTTAAAATATTCACTAAATCTGGTGTGGTAACGGACTAGGCGAAAGGTGACTTTTATCAAAATGTGATGACTTATATATGATGAAATATAAAATAATTAAGAACTGACTATTTTAATTTTAGGCCCGTTCATTCTGTTTGACGCATTTTCTCCCTGTTTTAACCCATTTCTTTATTTTTTTTGAATAAATTGTCCTTGTTTGATATAAAAAAAACTTGTTTGCTAAAATCATTTTCTTGGTTCATGTTTACTTTTTGTTAGATATGTAATCAAAACGTATCATATTAACTTTTAATATCTCTAATGATATTAGACAATCATTGTGATATACATACAGTATAATTGTTAATATAATTTCATGTTAATTCAGGTTTTTCGATACACATTTTTCTCAGGTTTTTTATATTTCCCACCTTAAAACAATCAAATCTCTCCTTACGCCAAAATCCTGCGCACTTGTAAAATATCTACATTTTACTTTGTTTAGATAAATCTAAACTTTCAATTCATTTTTAAAGATGTTAGCCGTAATTCAAAAAAGTGCTGTAACACAAAATTTTTATATTCCGTAATTAATTAAGGCTATAAAAATCTTATAGCCGTAATTCAAAATTTTTAAAAAATAGTTAAGGCTAAACATCTTTATTCATTTTAATTTTCAAATTTCACAAAAAATTTCTTGCATATTTGCATATGAAAAAAGACCTTATGATGATCGCGTAACCAGAAATAGATAAATTACTGCCTATTAAAATTATATTTGGAATAATATACTATATTATTATAAATTATTTGGTGTAATTACTTGATAGGTAAACATTAATTTCTCGAATTGCTTTTATAGTATTTATTCATTGACTTTGTCACTTTAAGTCATTACAATATTTCTAAGTATAAAAAAAAATTCTTTATTGAAAAAATTAAAAATGCATTTTATATAAAACAACTAGAATATGCGATTTGCTGGGGGACTTCGTCCCCCAAATATAACTTTTATAATTAAAAAAATTCTTTGATATAAATAAATTGAATTGTGTGTAAAATATTACTGAATAATAAAATTTTATTATAATTAGACCCTATAAAAAATCGTGTTTTTAATAAGGCTTTACAATTTTTTCTTAAAAATAATGTATCTAATCTATATAGAGATATGGAAAATGCACAATTCCATATCGCAAAAATGCATCATTTGCATGATTTGACCATAATTTATACTGAATTTATATTGAATTAATCACAGAAATTACATAATTTGAACATAGAATTTACATAATTATTAATATTAGTTGCATTTATATGAATTTGATTTTAAATGATAAAATTTTATTAAATTATTAAATCAAATATAAAAATAAAAAATCCTTAGTATCATGTGATTATCATTAGCCAATAATATAAATTAATTTTTATCATTTAAAATAATTGTCAGAAGTATTCTAAAGTTAATACAGTTACAAAAAATGAAATCTTAAGAAAATTAATATTCAAGTGGTTTCAACCCACCTGAACAACTTTCAATTAATGAATAAAGTTGATTTCATTTGTCCAAAGTGGAGATATTACGCTCTAAATTAAAAAATAGAAAAGAGAGTTAATATCATCAAGAAAAATGCAATTTTCTTTAAGCACTACACCTA
>QZLH01000455.1:9263-33498 GCA_003833135.1 Oehlia diaphana | reverse complement strand
GTGTTTTTTTTTGATTAAATCCACTAAAGTAATGTTATAACAACTTTTTTTATTGATTAAGTTCGTAAAAAAAGTGTCAAATGATTAAATGGTCAGTTAACAGTCAGTTAAACGGTCGGTTAAACGGTCGGTCAAACGGTCAGTCAAACCGGTCGGTTAAACGGTCGGTCAGAAGCCTTTGACCGACCGATATCGGTCACGGTCATAACCGGTCATGACCGGTTAATAACCATGACCGTTGCCATCCCTAAGCTAAATTAAACAAGCTTTGCTAATTAAAATAATCCAGTTCCCTTATAATTAGTTTGAAAAAAGATCTAATTATACTTATTTTTTTTATTGTACTGTAAATGTAAAAAAATAAAAAAGATGGGAGAAAAATATAAATATATGCTTAATAAGATTGGCTGGATTGCTAATAACAATATAGAATAATATATACTTATTGTATAGTATCTAGGCAATAACGTGCTGTTTTCGATTGAGGCCATTTGATTGGCTCAGATTGTGCCACAAAGTGGTACAATCTGACCGATCAAATGGTTGAGATTGAAAACAGCAAAGTATTGCCTAAAGACCTATACAATAAGTGTTTTATTATATAGACTCTCACGATCACACTATTAAATCAGTCACAAGTTAATTTATAGTCTATTATTGTATAAAAATCTAATTTTATTATGTATTTATAATGATTTAAACAGTATTCATTTATTAATATATATCATCAATAAAGCTATTCAATAAATGTAAAAAAAATACAGTGTGATCCTATAAGGATATATAATAAAAGGTAATTAACATACAAAAAGACATATAATAATATATTAACAATAATCAGTGTCAATTACATCATGGCGTGGTTTAATATTATTATTTGCTTATTTCTCAACTACTTGAAATACTTCATAATCTTCTACTTCAAATCTTTTTGGAATTCCTATATTAGAATATCGCTCACCATCAGAATAAATATCATAATACCACTTATTGTTACAATTACAGTATAGATTACCCATAGTTGGCCCCCAGCTATAATAACAATAAACAGCACGATGTTGTTTATTAACATAGGTTACTTTTCCAGTAGAAACATGTTTCTTATCTGTAAAGCTAAATAAAAAACTATCCGATGTAGTTTTCCAATCATTTCCATTCCAGTCAAGTGGATTATACCCTCCAATTAATTGTGTTGAATCTTTAATTTTTACTATGTAAATAGTAGCTCCTTTATTATCACAATTTCTGTGAAAAGAACCAGGATCAATTCCATCCCGACTTGAACGATATAATAAATTAAAATTATAGGGAGTATCTTTTTTATTATAATGTGAAGAATCTTTTTTATCAATCCACGAAGCAAAAACAGGAATACAGTCTGATCCAGTCAAGGTTGAGTCAAGTTTTTTAAAATATGTTTTTCTTGAAGGCTGTAAATTATCTTTAGGTTTCACATTAGGTACTATATGAAATTCCAAAAGATCATGAATTAAATCTTGTGGTAAGATATCCTTATAACAATAAACCTTATAAAAAAAATCTGCAGGTTCAATATCATAAAATCGAATTAAATGAATAAATCTATTCAATTCCCTTTTAATCTTTGTAATATCTTCTCTGCTCCATTTTGTCGGATCATTCTTTATATTTTGACAAGCAGAACACCACTTCAATAAATTCTCCCAAATTTCAATTTCATCTAAATTCAAATCATCCCTTTTTAGCAATAATTCTAATAATGGAGCTTTCAAGTTAATAAATTTATCAGAATTAAATAATATTTTAGGTTCTATACAAGCTTTTTCAAGATAGAAATCCCATAAATCCGTAAATGCTTCGTGTTGATAAACGGTTTCAAGAATTTCTGTTGGATTTTGTTGTAAAAATTCGTGTTGATGATCAATCAAAAATCCTTGAATATGTGAAATCAATGAATTGATATTGAGCTCATCAACTGCTATCAATAATTTCAATACGTCGGAACCCTGTAAATTCTCTAATTCAATATTTCCACAATAAATAAACCTAAATATAAATAATAATTAGAAATACTTTATTTTATTAATAAAAAAAAATTATTATATAAACCTATATATAATAATAATTAGAAATATTTTATTTTATTAATAATAAAAATTATATAAATTACCTAAGAATGATATTGAATAATTGTGACGAAATATTCGGTTTTCTGAATATAAACTTTCCATCTCTTTTTTCAGCCCATTCATTAGAAAATGCAGAACGAAAGTATTGAGACCTAATACACAAAATATTTGAATGAGCATGAATTTCTTTGACATTTGGTTCTTCCCCGGCATAAATAATAACGTCATATCCAATTTCAGTTTCAAAAAGTTTCTCGTAATCGTTAGACAACTCTGCCCAAAATTTTGATGACATTGTTTTTTAATAAATAGTCGGAAAAAGTAATAAAAGTTTAAAGTTTAGAGAATCATTATTTATAATTGCTTATGATGATCTTGTATCAAACTGGAAATATGGTTTTTTAATTACTGCTGTTTTGGAAGGGCCAGTACGCAAAATTTACGCCTAACTCCAAATAGTTAGGAGAAATAAGCAACCAATTAGGCAATTACTTGGCTTTATTATCATGTGATGGTCGATCAAACATTAATTTATCAAACGTCTACATCTTAAAAATAAAAAATAAAAAATAAAAATAAAAATAAAAATATTATCTGTTGTTAATAAAAGCAAAAAATATTGCTATTGTATTTTTTCAATTATGACTTTTCGACCAAAATAATCATATAATACTGTTTTTCATTTCCCAATAGCTTCAATATATTTTCTTCAACTGATACATCAGTTGGTCCAATATGACAAATACAGTATTATTCAAAGTGAGATGATGAGTTGAAATATTGTGCGTGTATTATACATACTAGATCCTCTGCCAAATTTTTATTAAAAATACGCAAATTTAAAAAACTTTTATATTTAAAAAATACCAATTGAAATATGCAATTAAACTAACATTACTTAAGTTAAAAAATCCACAAATTGTACGCAAACCAATCTAACCCTGTAGAAAATTTCTATTATGGTGACGCAATAATGCACCCTATCTCTACATATAAATTTCGGGTCCTGTATTGCGTCTAATTTTTACTTTTTAGTAGCAATTAGAAAAATGTATTGATGGATTATTTGGTATTTCAAATTTTTGGACAAAACTAAATTTAGTGCTTAAAGTATAATTTAATTAACAACAGATGAATCCATATATTAGTTAGACGCAAATAATTCTTATGAAGTGATTGGCTGATTGCTTCTAAAAAACTAATTTGTTTAAGTACAAATTAAATTATTATTATTTGATAACTGAATGTAGACGTTCTGTGTTTCCTATTTATATAGAAATTACTGTATATATTTAATCAAAAAATTTTTTAATTAATTATATGTTAAAGATCCTGAATTTAATATACCGTTATTTATATTGATTATTATTCGATACTTTTATAACCTAAAATTACGCTTAACGTTAATTTTCTTAAAAATAAGATAGTAAAATAAGAAAGTGATTACAATAAATTCAAAATGAAACGATTAAATGAGAAAGCTTCTTATATATGAGAAAAAATTAGTTCGCTTGGTTTTAGGTTACTTTTACTTAATTATGCCGCTAAGAAAAGCCTTGCTTAATACTCAATTGCGAGACAATACTTTATTCTTAAGTTTTTGTAATTTCAGTTGATAAATAAAAATAATAAATTTAAATTATAAAGTGAAATAATTAGTATTTCAACGAATATCCTGTTTTAATTTTAATTGAAGCATTTAATTGGAATAATGAACTAAATTATCATTTTTACGATATAATTGCGCGGCTATACGCGTATCACTCACTCTATCTGGCGTATATGGCACAATCAAAAATAATTTGCTATAAATATCTTTAAAAAATTAAAAAGAAAGAAAATTATTATTTCTAATAATTCTTAATCAAACGATGGATTGTATTTAATAATGGTGTAGTTAGCCGAAAAATAATTAGCCGCAACGTGATCCGGACCCGGCTCAGGCGTAGACCGTCGTGGAATTCCAGGGGAATTTCTGCGATTAAACCGGGTCCGGATGATCGGCAATCAGGAATTCGGCTCCGTTTTTCGGCTAACTACACCATGATTTGTATATATTCTTTAAAAATAATTAAATATTCATGACCGCGATCAAACGATTCATGTATGGATTCTTATCGGTGGACAGTCGCTCATGCTGTTCTACTCTAGTAGTTAGTTTCTACAGTTTATTAGATATTTGCCATGATTTATAATACTCTTTGTTGCAGGGCTGTAAAAATTCACTGGCTACAAAACTACATTCCTCTTTTTGTAATTTTTTTTTTTGAAAGAATTTAATCTTTTTAGCTGCAAAACGTAAACGCATTTCAGATTTGTTGACCATCAAACCTACATATCAGGAAAGCGGTGGATGTACAGATCACCATCATCATTTTTCGATTTATAACTTTGATAAAAATTTTCGTTATTTTATATAATTAAATTTTTATTTATTTAAACATTAAGGTAGAACAATAAATATTTTAATAATTGGAAATTTTTAATTTAAGTATTTTATTTTATCCTTTATAAAGTTTGAATGCTAAAGCTTATCAGTCACCATACCAGCATTATGATGTACTTTTGACCAGTATTAAAAATCTAATAAAACACTGGCCGGCATTACATCTTAAATTCACCACTGGTGCAGTAGTGGTGCTGGTGATATTTAATAATACCCTTATAATTTACTCAATGATATTTTTACATTCTAAATTTCAAATTAAAAAATCAATATTAGTACAGTATAATATAAACTGAGCTCATAAATAAGCAAAGGTCAATAGTTTAAATTAATGGATTAAAATAATATTTTTGAAACCATAAATAATAGATATGTCCATAAGTACAGATCATGGTGATTGTTGGTGTATTTCTGGACGATTTTGTTAATAAAATTTTTAAATTCCATTAAATGAAATCGAAAATTAATGTAATACGAATAAAGTTTCATTACATATTTTAATAATTACAAGATATTTATAATCTTGATTATGTTTAATCCGAATCACTTAATTAAAAATTATAGAAGGAATCATTTATGTTTTTTAGTTACTTGTACATCATTTGTTATGTTATTAAAATTCTTTCTCGTAAAAACTGAAAAATTAGACACATGGAAAAAATAAAATTTAAACTGACATGAATATGTTTATGAAATTGGCCCATCTTTTCTTATTTACTTATTTATTTATTTTTCAAAAAAAAAGTCAATACTATTTTGCATAAATTATTAAGTGGTAAATAAATCATATTAATAATTTATGTACTGTAACTCATCAATTCGCGTTAATCCATTATCCATTCTCAAATTTTTTTCATGTATAAGCCAAATGATCGCATTTTTATTAATATGTAAAATAATGAAGACATTAATTACAGTAAAAAGTGACAATACAGTACTTAATATTGTTGATTTAAAATATATAAAAAAAGGACTGTTCCATGTGGTAGAGCTGCGACCCATTACTCGTTTACCCGGATACAATCGGGTATACTCGAGTATTTATGAGTATCCGGGTCATGGAATAGCAAATTGGTAAAAATGGGTAATACCAGTTTTGTATCCTTTTTGTGTATACTCGGGTATTACCCGGGGTAATTACTCTAACCGAAAATTAAATTTTGCCAGAGTTTAAGATGTTAACTCTGGTCATCCCTATAAAAAATTTCTCAGAAAAATGATCATTTATCGGAGTTTTTTCCAGAATATTTTTTATAGGGCATAATTTAATGCCGGTCAGAATTAGGGTTTATATGGATTTTTGCTTGGCTGAATGAAATTCTTATTAAATCTGGCCAAAAATTATTATATTCGGTCGGAATTAACAACACTTATTTGATTTATTCAAAGTTTAAACAATATTAAAGTTTTTTGATTTGTATATTTATTGAGAAAAAGAATTGATATTTATCCCGGTAATACCCGAATATTACTCGAGTCATATCTGATAAAAAGGTAAATGGGTATAAACGGGTAATACCCGTTATAGTGTCAGGTAATACTTTTTTGATTTGGGATCCAGAAATTCTGACGGGTCGCAGCTCTACTATGTGGTCAAAATATCATGCAAAATCTCATTGTGATGTTGGATTATTAACATCAGAACAATTCATTAAAAAAAAAGGATTGTTATATCACCTTAAATATTACACTGCGTATATTTTAGTAATAACATAATGATACCTTGCAAAATTCAAGGTTATTGCGAAAATAATGGAAAGAATAGATGAACGAACTTCTCAGATTTGCGCTGATTGGCTAAAATTTATCATTAATGGAGTGTAAAATAAATCATTATCAATATATATATATGAATTCAAAAATAAATAAATGAATGAATACCTACAATCTTCAGGTAACCTTTTGGACGTTAATGATAACAAAATGCAACTATTTTGTTTATACTTTCTTCAGTCCAATTTTAACAACGGATTCTAATATTATCCAGTTTCCATATTTAACAGATGATATTCCTTTTGGCGCCACTTTCGTATTAATCTCATCACATTTAATACAGTTGTTACCAGAAATTACAGGGTCTTAATTACTCGTTGAGCAGTATTTCCATTTTTTTCTTCTTTTATTGACATTTATATTGTTCATTCTTTAACGAAATTATAATATTAAAAATAAAGAGAAATTGATGATCGTAAAAGTTTGAGTAACACAACACATCCGATTACCAATAAACCAAATTGAAGATGGTGATCAAGAACATCCCATTGTTTAAATAATTGCAAAAAGTTTGGATAAATTGATCAATAGATTCTTTTATCGCATTATCAACTTAATACTTCGAAAATATCATACTACTTCTATTTTTCATTGAAAAAGAAAAGGAGAGAAATTTATTCCTTAACATTTACTTTATACATTAAATTAATTGAAACAATATTAAATTCATTTTAACTTAGCTTATAGAGTCCCTTTTAGTGGGTTATCATTTTAATTGTTTAATAGGTTATATTAGTTTAAATTATAGGTATATTATATAATATAATACAATTAAATAAATAACTTATAACTTACCAACTAAAAGAAATTACAAAATAATTTTTTAAATAAAGAATTTAGTTAGTTTAAATTATATGTAAATATAATAACAATCGTTAAAATCTACTACATAAAGGCTGCGCACAATACTACAAATACAGAATACATCTAGATTACGGTGTAGTTTTCCGCAATATCGGACCAGGACCAGCACTAGAAAAAAATTAATAAAGTGCGTTTATTATTTTATTTAGATTTATCTTTTTTTTTACTGCAAATATTTCAACTGTGATTTTTGATAACATATTTATTAATTTACCTTCCTTTTTTATTCTTTATTAGGAATTGGCGCTAAACTTTGATCAAACTCAGATGAATTCTTACAAATAGGTTTATGGCAAAAATTATTTATTAATTATTATTTATAATAAATAAAATTTTACTTTAAACAATATTTTATAACATTTTAGAGAGCTTTTTTTTTTATCCAAATAAAAAATTTTTATTACCAAGCTGAAAAAGTTTATTATAGTCTCAAGTTACTCCTTAAAAATCAAAATCCATTTCATCACAAAGTTTAAACTTAGTATAAGTATAAAATCACAAGAAATAAAAAATACATAACTCAAGTACTTCATCTTTACAAACTTCGACTATACATTTTATTTCTCGCCTTGAAGTAAAAAGGTTATTAAAGAATCTTCTAATTGATGAGAATTAGTAGTCTAAAAAATGAATGGAATAACAAACTAGAAAACGAAATATATTACATTTCTTTATAATAGTATTAGGTATTTTCTGATAGGGCGTACTTAACGATCAGAGTTAATTAATTATATTCTTATTCTAACGTGCATGAAAGAATTTCTTTTTTAAGATTATTATAAAAAAAAAAAAAAAAAAAAAAAATAATATTAAATATATTTGAATATGCATCTTAAAAACAACTTTCTCACAATATATCACTTTCAAATAATGTGGACCAAAATAATATTGAACCAAATATTGTTAATCGCATTTTTACTGCGGCTGCGGCAAATTTTGGTACTACGTGCAATACCGGATAATCAATCCAAATTTATCCGGCCTTCTAGAAATCTATTGTGTAGCTAATGAAAAAAAAAAAAAATTGTGTACCCGATGACAAATAAA
This sequence comes from Oehlia diaphana, assembly GCA_003833135.1. Lineage (NCBI taxonomy): Eukaryota > Fungi > Glomeromycota > Glomeromycetes > Glomerales > Glomeraceae > Oehlia > Oehlia diaphana. Next base: position 25,260 of record QZLH01000455.1, on the reverse strand, counting down.
TAAATAAATATGTAATATGTACGCCACAATTTATACTTCTTAAACCCTATCTTCTCTAAAATGCCACAATTTTATGTTGATTATCTTATCGAAATTCTTGAACACTTAGAAAAAGATAAAACTACTTTATATTCATGCTTATTAGTCAGTCGCCTTTGGTGTGAAATTTCTGTCAGGATTTTATGGACGGATATTATAAATTATAACACTTTATTCACTTGTCTTCCAAATGAATCAAAAAAAGTTTTATATGAGAATGGAATTTCAATATTAAATTCCAAACCTCCAATGTTTAATTATGCATCATTCTGTAAATTTTTATCAATTGATGATGTAAATTTTAATATTAATAAGCTTATTAAAAAACAACTACCTTTTCCATATCGCAATTTAAAAAATAAGACACATGTAGTGTCACAAGAAATATTAAAATTACTCATGAGTCAGAATCTTTCTTTAAAAGAATTATACATTAAAAACAGCAAACTTTCAACAGCTTTTACTTCATATCCTGGAGCAAAAGTTTGTTTAAAAGATCTTTCAGAATTATGTTGTTATTCAAATCTTAGTATTAAATTTTTTACTCAGTTATCTGAAATATGTCACAATATAAAAAGATTAAAATTAACTTTTGTAAGAGACATTTCAAATGGATTAACAGATTTGATTTCTACACAGAAAAATTTAAAAAAATTGGAAATAATACATGTTAGTAATGAAGAATTGAGAGACTTAATTTTGTTAGAAAAACTTCCTGATACCTTGGACAACTTACTTATTTGTGGAAGATATCATTATATATCATTATCATTTATTACTAAACTTACAAATTTAAAAGAACTTAGACTAGGTTTTTCCAATAATGATTGTTTTGAAGATTTCGAAATATTACAATATATTACTTTTTCTCAATTACAATTATTAAAATTTATTGAAGTATCTCCAAGAAATGATCATTTAATTAAATTCTTAGAAAATAATGGAAGAAATTTAAAAGAATTTTATATTTATGATAGTAATTTTTTATTACATTCAGCTATAATTAAGTTTTGTCCAAATATTAGAAATCTTTATACTGGAATTAAATATAATGAATTAGAAACTTTAAAATTATTTTTTATTAATTGTCAATTACTTGAAAGTATTAATATTTGTTTTGATAATGAATGTTTTAATGAAAAAAATTTATCTGAAATTGTTAGTAAATATTCACCTAAATACTTTTTTAAATTAGTATTAGTTTATAATTCATATGATCCAAGATCAGAATTACTTCCAGAAGAATTAGAATCATTTTTTATAAGTTGGAAAAATCGTGTACCACAAAAACAACTTTCTTTGATTATTTTTAGTGATAAAAATCCATTATACGCTCATGATACAAATAAGAAAATAATTGAAAAATATACTAAATTGGGTATTATTAAACATAATTTGTACTTTTTTTGATCATTTTCTTATAAATTAAATAAACATATATAAATTTATGTATATTTTATCTGAAATACGTGTTCTGCTAATAAAATTCTTATTCTCAATATACCGTATGTGTACAATCTTTATATGTTCCTTCAGCTTTATTGCAGTATTGACAAATCTTCAAATTTTCCAATTTTGATATAATATTAAATAAACTATTTACAAAAATGAATCATGTAATCTACTTAAGATAAGAGTAGTTTTTAATAATTCTAATTTGAATTATTATTTAAAATTTTGAGAATAGTTTCAGTTTAATAATTAGCTGTTTTTAGAAATTACTTAAACAACTATTGAAAACTTGATAATATAAATCTTGGCAATTAGTTAGTAAAATATAAATAGAATATATCAGCTTTCAGTTTACGAATGACCAATAAAATTATTATTCTTCATATATAATCTGAAGATGTTGAACTTATAGCTTATAGTTCTTCAAATATATTTAATTTAACTTTGTTCTAAAAAAAAATACTTATTATTTTTCTTATTGTTTATATAACGATAAATTAAAAACTAAGTTACGACTTAAAAAATTTTATATTAAATATTTATTTTTTTTTTTAATAAAATACAATAACATATAAATTTTAGTGAAAAAAATTTTGATATTTACTAATTTGAAAAGAAAATTTTATCTAATAAAAAATTCTTTCTTGTTAAAATCAAATCTTATAATTATATTTTAGAATCTTATTACTTGGAATACTTCATAACAATCCACTGTAAAAGTTTCTGGGATATTTATGTTAGGGTAACCAAACCAATCAGTATTAAATTTCCAATTACTATTAGAACTATTGCAATATAAATTACCCATACTAGGACCTTGAGTATGACAGCAGTAAATAGCACAATTTGCATTGTTAACATATCCTAATTTTGCAGTAGAAATGTCTTTTCCATCTGGGAAATTAAATAGAAAACTATCTAAAGTATTTTTGTAACCACTTCTATTCCAATCAAGTGGATTGTATCCTCCAATTAATTGAGTTGAACCTTGAATTTTTGCCATCCAAATAGTAGCTCCTTTATTATCACAATTTTTGTGAAATGATGTAGCGTTAAACCCATCTCTACTTGAACGATATAATAACTTAAATTCATAAGGGATACCATTTACACTATAAAAGGTATCTTTTCTATCAATCCATGAAACAAATAAAGGAATGTGTTTTGATTCAATTAAATTTGAATCAAGTTCAAATTTTAAATTTAGTTTTCTTGAAGGTGGTACATTAATTTTAGGTTTCATGTTAGGAACTATATGAAATTCTAAAAGATTATGAATTAAATCTTGAGGTAAGACTTCCTTATAACAATAAACTTTATAAAAGAAATCTGCAGGTTTGATATCATAAAATCTAATTAGAGGAATAAATTTGTGTATTGATCTTTCAATCTTTGTAACTTCATCTTTGCTCCATTTTGTTGGATCATTAATCATATTTTGTTGAGCAAAGCACCATTTCAATAAGTTTTCCCAAATTTTAATTTCATCCATATTTAAGTCATCTCGTTTTAATAATAATTCCAATAAAGGAGTCTTTAAATTAATAAATTTATCAGAATTAAATAAAATTTCGGGTTCTTTACAAATTTTTTCAAGACAAAAATTCCATAAATCTGCGAAAGTTTCATGTTGATAAACAATTTCTAGAATACCAGAAGGATTTTGATTTAAAAATTCAGTCTGATGCTCAATCAAATATTCTTGAATATGAGAAATTAATTGTTGAATATTAAGTTCATCCACTGCAATTAATAGTTTTAAGACATCTGATCCTTGTAAATCTTTCAATTCAATATTTCCACAATAAATAAATCTAATTTTTAATAAATATGATGTTAAATAAATATCAAACAAAAATTTAAAAAATTTTTATAATTATACATTACCTGAGAATGATATTAAATAAGTGAGGCAAAATATTTGGTTTCCTTAAAATAAATTTTCCATCTTTTTTTTCAGCCCATTCATTAGAAAATGCAGTACGAAAATATTGAGACCTGATACACAAAATATTTGAATGAGCATGAATTTCTTTTACATTTGGTTCTTCTCCAACATAAATAATAACGTCATATCCTATTTCTTCTTCAAAAAGCTTTTTGTAATCGTTGGATAATTCTGTCAAAAATTTTGAAGCCGTCATTTTTTTTTTTTTTTAAGAAAGAAGGCGCAAAACTTCAAGTTTGGAACTTGAACATATTTATCATAGCTTCATGTTGATCAAATACCATATTTACTTCAATTACTAGGACTCAGAAATATATATACAGGGGCATGTATACAGATGCATCGGAATTAGACGGAGTAAAGTTTTGATTTGCATACAATTTAATAATTATTCATCCATAATTAGGTCATCAAGATTGCATATTTTTTATCAAAATTTTTATATGTAAAATATTAGTTTGCGTATTTTGGGCTAATCTTATATAAACACTCTTGGACAAAAGTAGGCGGAAGCCATATTTTATTAATTATTCCAGTGATAGTTTATGGTATAAATAAACAATGACGTAATTGTTTTTCATTTATAGACAACCATCAAATGTGATCGACAAATTAGGATCTTGTACTACTTCGCACCATGTATGATTTAACGGACGCTGAACGCAACCAGATTATTGGTCTATTTAAAGGTGGCGCCACCAGATAAATGTTAGGCTTTTCTAAAACAGTAGTTTACCGAACTATTCAAATCTTTTGTGAAGGAAAAGGTTTTAAAAAATTTTTCTATTCACAATTTTCCCATTTATCTTAATAAAATTTGAGAAATTTCTAGTGAATTTGCATCCATTTTTTAATTTATGAATTTCATGTCAAATTTTTCTTTAAAATCAACATTTGTGAGTTAATTTTCTCAAAAAGTAAAAATGTACTAGAGTCCTAAATAATTTCAAAATGTAGTCCCAATATTCAAGTTTATTTTCATTTTAAATGATAAAAATTGGGTTTGTTTTAAGTAAAATACACACATTTTTGTAATTTGAACCATTTATTAACATTTTATACTATATACCGAAATTGTTGATAATTTAAAGAATAAAAACTCTCATCATTTTATCATAAATGCTTCTTTACTGCGAATTTTTTGATATTTATTTTATGGCATTATTCTTAATAATATTTGAGTATTTTAAATTAAATCTAATTCACAATTGTTTTATAAATGTGATTTAATTTTCTGTTATATTTTTGATAAATTATTTTGGGATTGTAGTTAAAAAAATAATAAAATATAAAATTTTAAGAATACGTGATTTGCCGGGGGATTTTGTCACTAATCATACTATCCGTACGTTAAGTCCGACTACGGATATCCAGATATCAAAGGTGTTGGCGGAACATTAATAGTCCTGGCAGGCATTATAATCACGTGACTCAGACTTGCGGTTTTTTTAAAAAAAATGATTGAAGATGGTCGTAAAAAACAAAGTTGAGGAAATTGCTTAACTTTGATGTTCTCTTTTTATACCAACAGATAACGAATAAACGCAGATTTATCCATGCCAGATGAATGATGCATCCAGAAAATTATTCACTATCTGAATTCGAATCGATTGAAGGAGGATTATCCGGATGGACAAATTTTGGATCGCTTCACCATGTCCAAAAATTAACCTGATGGTTTCTGACTATTCCTTTTTGGATTCTTGTACATTAATAAATAACAATACTTCTCAAATTCATGATACGATTTAAATTCACTATAACTCATAAAAATATATATTATTATTATTAACTCAGTTAAATTATTTTATTTTATTTTATTTTTTTTTTAAAAAAAAAATGTTACTTTGTGAACTTAATAAAACTGATGTAAAAATTTCCGCAATTGCATGGTGCGTTCACCAATTGGTATCGACATCATTAATTATATAATCTTTTAATAACAACTTTTACATGATAGAACATGATATATACTTACGGTTCAGCCGATGAACAAGAAAATATTAGAGGATTGAATCGAGCAATTGATTTAGGATGTACAGTACCTTTAGGATTTTGCTGTTCGTATTTAAACTTTCTAATAATTTAATTTAGAATAACGAAAATGATATATTGAATTTGTTAATTTTAAAATATAAAGGATATTTATAATAATGGAGCCAATGAAATTCTCCTTTCAAAAGTTCTTAAAGATCGTCATAATGAATTGTTTTTTTGTAAAAAGTTTGGCATCATTCGAGGTCCAAATGGCGAAATCAGGTAAATCAGAATACGTTCATTAATCTTGCAAAAATTTCTTTAAAAAGATTAGGAGTGGATTTTATTATCAAACATCGTGTAGATCCTAATACGTAAGTAAAAAAGTTATTTTAGAATTTACATGATATTGTCAAGAATTGAAATAATGAACTGTTAATTTATGATGTTTGTAGACCCATTGAAGATACTATTGGCGCTCTAGCAGAACTTGTTAAAGAAGGAAAAATTAAATATATATATTGATCTTTCTGAATGTTCCGCAGAAACTCTTTGACGTGCTTATAAAGTTCATCCTATTGCGCAGTTCAAGTAAGTTCAATTTTTATATACAATATTGACGGAACATTATTTTTAACATTAACATAACTAATAATAACCCTTTTCGATCTATATTGTATTAAAAATTAAAATTATTTTTTAAGATTGAACATTCAGTAGTACTTGGACACTTGATATTGAAACAAATGGAATTATGAAAGCTTGTCATGAATTAGGTGTCACTATAGTAGCTTATAGTCCACTTGTACGCGGATTTCTAACAGTATTTATCATTTTTAAATTGTCTTTATATTTTATGAAAACGTACCGATTTACAAATATATGTATATTTTTAAGTCTATTGATGATTTTAAACTAGATGATTTTGGAAGATTGATTTCACATTTTTAAGGTGAAAATTTCAATAAAATTTGGAAATTGTTCAGAAAAGAAAGGCGTGACTCCAGATCAACTTTGTTTATCTTGGATTCTAGCTCAGGTAAATATCAAAGTTTATTACATTTTTATATCATACTACCATATTTTTTTCTAAATATAAAGTTTTATATACTTTTCACAGGGAGATAATATGATTGTTATTCCTGGCACGAGAAAAATTAAACATTTGGGAGGAAATGTTGAAGCAGTAAAAGTTAATCTTAGTTCTGAAGAATTGGATGAAATAAGGCAAATTATTAATTCCATTGAAATTATTGGTAATAGATGTAATGACATTTTTATGAAGGTAGGAAATCATAATTATTTGTAAATGTATATGCCTTTTTTTATTTATTTGTAACGAATTAATATTTTCCTTATACAAAAAAATCAATATAATGTAGACTTTGGATTGTAAACAAAGCTACTTCAATTATAAACTTATTTTAACGATGTATTTCTACTTTACAAATCAACTAATATTATAACAGATAACGATAACTTATTTGTTAATTGTATCTAACTCAAGTACTAAATTTTAAATAAAATTTAATAAACTCAGAAATATTACGTGAAATTTCCTTATATTACTTTTATGAGATAATTGTTTAATCATGATTCCTGCTAGGCGGATAAAAATTGTTATCCTAATTTGATTAGAGCTAATTATTTCAGTCAATTTAAATTTAACTCTGGTTAGTACCCGTCTAACAAAGTAGTAGTACCCATGATCATGAATAATGAGAAAATGGTTCCAACCTAATATATCAAAAGACCTTTCTCACATTCTCACAAAAAAAAAAAAAATAATAATATTCTACAAATTCTAGATTTAAAAAATTTTGTTTCATGCCATTAGTATCTACTAATATTATTTAATATAATTTTTTTTCGCTTACTAAAAGGGAATGACGGATTACTATTAGTCAACTTGCCGCTTAAAAGTAATAAAAAGATTACATAAATTTAATAGTATGATAATAATTAATTCCAAATTCCTTTATCCTGTTAAGAAAAAAAGTAAAATCAACCTTTATAGCAAAATATTCATATACGAAGACGCAAGACGTATTGTAGATACTGACAGATGCACATAATATTCTAGTATTATTAACGTGATAGCTATATCAACAGATTTTTTCAAATACGCTACAACTTCTTTTACATCGTTATGGTAATTCAATATAGATTTTAACATACTGTAAATTATAAAGAAGGTATGCCAATTTCCGCATAAGAATTCTCGTAAAACATCAAAGAATTCAGTATATCATCATGGGAATTTATTTATGATACTGTATAGTGATGGTCAGAGATTTTCTCGGTGAAGATTAAAATGCTGATTAAATAACAAGAGTAATATGTCCATTTCATTTCAGAACATCTATAAAGGCGAGAAAATTGATTAATATCGTGATGTCATTAAATGAACAATAAACAAATCTACCTTATTATTGCTTTGTGAAATGTACGAGTTTGTTTTGTAAATATTGATGATGCAAAATAATGGTATGAGCACAAATAAATGGCGAGTAATATTAATACTGTATTTGAAATTTTATTAGAATTTTTGTTTGATTTTCGTCTGATTCTTGCTTATATTCGCACAAGATTGGCTAACCGGAGTGGCGGAATGACACTTTTATATATAATTTGCAGCGAAAGTAGAAATTAATTTTATTATCAATTCTAACAAATTAAATATAATTAATATAATTACAAAAATGAAGAGACAAATGAAAATTTAAAAACTATGATAAAAATTTCATAAAGAAAATTTGAAGAAATGAGTTTTTTACTACCGAATGATTGAATTATTTTGATTTAATAATGTATTAGATGAAATATTATTATGCTTATAATGAGTAATTTGGAAGTTATCTAGATTAAAAATCGGAATTAATTTTTTTTTTTAAAGTTTGTGTGAATCATCAGGATATTCTTCAGAATTTCACGTAAATGGCGGTTATAAATTATAATTTTTTCACAGTTTAATACTTACTACTAGGAATTCCTATTAACTAATATCCCTTTTTACTCTTCTTTCCTTTTTTTTTTGCAATAAAAAGTGAATATAAAGTGACAAACAAAAAGTTCTCATAAAATAGATGCTATCATCTATCATACCATTGTATTCAAAAAGGGATCAATGTATCTTACCATCTCCGTAATACTTTAATTTTTAAATTTATAAACTCATTATACAACAAATTAGTATTAAATTATCCAACTAAAATTTAATAATCAAAATTGAATTTTTTGATTTCTATTTTTGAAACTTTGAATTTCTACTCATTAAACATAATAACTAAAAGTAAAAATTAGGCACAATTAAATATAAGTAATTTTAAATTTATTAAAATTATTAATTTAGAGAGAAAAAAAGATGATGATATTATATTTGTTTATTGATCGATATGTAACTTATTATTAAACATATGATATTTTTTTTTTCACTGGAATTTATTGATATCATAGTGAATCATCATCATCAATACGGTTCCAATTGAGATAGTATTGAAATTTTATTTTATGAATTTATAATGTGTTGATATATTGAATTTTATGAGAATTTGATTAATAAATTCTGTTTTCCAAAACATAATTTTTACATTAATTTCGCATTAAAACTTTTTTTTGTACAATCTTTAATATTATTTAGTGCCTTTTATTTTTTACGTCATGCTTTTACAAGAAATAAATAAATAAATAAAAAAGTTAAATGGAAAGTTATTTAATTTGCTTATGATCAGATGACAATGTAGCACATGACAGGTAGATCAGTAGACAATACTAAATTTTGTTGGTCGCACCATTTTTACCGTCAATGGAAACTTTATTTTTTTTACACTATTATTAAATTTTTTTTTTACAAAAATGTCTAAATTAATCCGAAGAGAATTAATAGAATCAACACTTACAAGAGCACATTTGTCAATTGATTATAATATTTACGTTAACTTTCATGAACAATACGAATTTTGTGAACAATTCATTCTTGCTGACGAATCTCTTACAGAAGAAGAAAAAACCGAAGCAATAAGAAAAAATAATAAAGATTATGACCGAGATAAAATTATTTATAATAAAGGGACAAGAAGAGTTTGTGAAAATTGTAATCAAAAATGCTTAGCTACATTATATTGTGAATATTATGTTCAAAGTTATTTAACTCAAATTGGACATCAGGAAATAATGAATGATATAGATAATTGTCCGGAGCGAAGCGAAGGAGTATATATGTTTTCGAAGGACTATGTCAAATAGTATAACGTGACGATATCCGGTTGTCCGCACGCGTCACATCATTGAAATTTCGTGCTACACCAGATGAAAATAAATTTGTGATACATCAGATAATAACATTTTTTTTCGCTCCGGACTTACAACGGTTTCCGTTTCCTAGTTTGTCAAATAGAAACCCTTAATCCAGAAATGATAGTTGAATGGATTCCATTTAGCAATTTACAAAATATTAAATATCTAACAAAAGGTGGATTCTCTAAAATTTATACACCAGTGGATGGTATGAAGAATGGGATTCTGAACAATTAGCTCAGCAAGTGATCTGCTATTTCCAATTTAATTCATATTGACCACATTTTTGAATCAGAGTCAGAATCAGATACTGAATATATAATATAATAATGAACGGCATTTAGATAAACATATATAAAATTTTATTTTTAAGGTAACACAAATCCTTAGCGGAACATCCCTAATTATATTATGTTAATTAAAAAAAAATATTCAAATTTATTTTTAAATCAAATTTAAAAATAAAAAAAATCTAAAAATCGTTTTATTGATACATATAACAAATAAAATTTGCATGTTTGAAATAAACTTTCACATTCAAAAAACCAATTTTATTTGACAAATTCAAATTGCCAATTTAATACATAAGTTTGATGGACATATCACCAGCCAAAATCAATTAGTTATGATTTTAATTTTTTAAAATTCAGAATAAAATTCTTGTCACAAAATTGTTAATAAATCAATCATATACATAAGCTAGTTGGATAGATAGATCGTATTTATTTGAAAAAATCAATATATACCTACCCTATAAATTAAAATCATGAATTGAATCACTAGTCACTGGATAATTTCAATACATTTATATTCAATTTTTAAAACTGTGTGTTAATATTGATTTGTCAGCTAAAGCAAGTTCTTACCTTTCAAATGAATATAAAATTATGTACATTGAGTAATTAATGGATTATGTTACTGGCATAAAATCTACCATAAAAATTTCAAATTACATTTCTTACTAAAAAGATATTTTATAAAGATTTTTGGATTCCTTTTACTTTCTTTAAAAGGTACTTTTTCTACTTTTAAATAAAAAATTTCCAATAACCCAAAACTGCATTGTACTATTGCATATATTCCATTTTGTTAAACTTTTATTAAATAAAGATACTATTGCATATAGTACCTCTATCTTGAATAAAACCTGGTATTATAATACATGGCACAAAATTCTTAATAAAGGCCAATTTTGGCCATATACTTCATAATTAATAAGTACCTATAGGTACTATTCAATTTAAAAAACTGGATGCCTGAATAAGACTGCGGCATACAGTGGTAAATAACTTTATTAAAAAAGAAAAACTAAAGTTCTATGGGCATTTACATTATAAAGTTATTAAAAGAAATTATCATTATTATACTTTAAACTATTTATATACTTCTTTAAAAAAAAAAGTAAGTTTCTCATTTTCAACTAAAAATAATTTCCACAAAAAGACCATTCTATTTGAATCTAATTATGCAGCATATACAAAAAAAGTTACATGAATTATTTATTCAACAGCAAAAATAGTAGTTAATCATCATCTCATTGGTGCAAGTTTTTACTAAATAACAGATTTTTTATTAAAACATATATATACTGTATATATATATTTGGCAAAGCATGATTTTAACTTTATTGAAACCAAATAATACAATGTAAACATTAAATCTGCAAGGGCAACACAGAACAGCACGTCAAAATACTAATGTAGATAGAACAAGGGATTGTATGCTTGATTTCTCAATAATGGTTGGTGTCAATATGTATAGTGACACCAAATTTATGTGAAATTATTTTTTTACATTAATTTTCTTTCTCTTTGTTTTCAAACTAAAATGAAAATATTAATAAAAATTTTATTAATTTATTATAAATTACCAAGGTTCGTATAAGTTGATATGAATTTTGTTTTTTCATAGAAACAGGCGGACAAATTTATACCCGATCCCTCTAAATAGGTGACTGCATTTTTTAAGGGTATTACACAGAGGTTAAAAATGTGACGTCGTGAAAAAAACCCCTTGACCTTAAAATTTTCTTAATGGCTTCATTTGTTAGAATATTGTATTGATCTTCATAAATCTTGTTCTTCTTTATTATATGATGGATCCAAGTACATCAAGATTACTGTAATGCCAAATATAACATGATTGTCTTTATATTATAACTCTTTCTTTAGTATGATTTCAAGTAAAATAAAGCTAAATAATCTATTTAATAATAACTTTAGTGAAATAGGAAATATATAGTAACTAAACTATCAGCTTATGAAACTTATATAACAATTTCATATTATTTAAATTTAAATCATACTCATCCATCTTAACATTAAAATATTATATACTTAGTTTTTTTTAAACAAAAAAATGTATTTTACTTACAGTATTAATAAATGCATTTGGTATTCTTACATTATGAATAACTTATCAAAGTTTAAGATTATTGGTCTAATTAAAAGTTGATGAGCAATTATTCCTCTCATTCTTTTTGATATATTTATATTATGGAATTTGTATTGTCCTGGTCTAATTTTAACAACAAGTTTTATTTCTGGGAAGCATAATTCACCACTTCAAAATCACCTAAAACAACTAAAAAAGCTAAAGAATTTTCATGATCATTTTTATCCAAATGATATTTGCTAATAATATTATAATTTATAGAAATCATTGGAATAATTCCGAATGATCTTGGTGCAAATGGACCCCAATTCAATTGACTTAACGTTTCATAAAAATTACTATAATAATTTTGGGCAAATCAGTTAATGCTATCTGATAATAGTTTAAGAGCCAGGATTAATTTGTTCACATTCTTGATGGTTAGTATTATGTGTACTAGCCATATTAGAACTAGTGTAAGGGAGAGTAGTTTAATTCCCAACTTTAAGACTCAAGATATTTTACATATTGTTTTGTTATCTCTTTCCCCTTCTGATATATAGTTAAAGTTACACTCTTTAAAATTATGAAAGTAATCATACCATATGTTGTTTCTACATCCTTTGAAATATTATAGTAAGTATTACACTTTCTAAAAATATGAATGCAAATCATTCCATATCTTATAGAATAATTATTTAATTTGTATTCAGCAATCCATTTAAATTTAATTGATTTAATTGCAACAATCACCAATAGCCTTAAATACTGTAATGATTCCTACTTCTCAATATCATCAACTAATATTAACAGAAAAAGCATAGCTTCTGGTGTACTCTATTCTTTTATAGAAAAATTTAATTAACAATAAATGAGTCAAGCTATTGTTATACAATTTAGTTTTGAAGGAATCAACCATTCTTTACTTTTATTTCCTTAATTTATTAAATTTTGGAAGTATTGTACCATTAACAGATTTAATGAAACTCAAATGTTTTTAACTTATTTGTCATTATGTTTGTATCCTAGCAATCCATTTAAATTTGGCTGACTTATTTATTAGTAGCTTTAAACACTAGTATAATATTTGCAAAAAACTTCTACTTTCTAATATCAACTCCAATATCAATAAGAAATATATATTCCATTTCAATGAAAAATATAAGAAATATATATTTAAATTCAAAGTAATATAATGAAGAAATATATATTTAAAAAATTATAAGAAATGTATTTGTCTTGATTTGGACGTTTTATTACAAGATCACAAAATAGATGTTGTAAATCTCTAGTGCTTTAGTGCCATTGTCCTGTAACTTCAATATTATGGATATGTTTAAGCCAATTAACAAATATCCGATATATTTCTGCATCATAAACACTCTTTCTCAAGGTACATCAACTGCATATTTTGAATCATCTTATAAATGCTTAAAGTTTTTGCAAACTCATGTTGATCCTTGGTGTACAATTTCTGCATCCACTTGATGCATAGCTAACTCCAGAACCTTGACTATATCTAGTGAAGAGTCTATATGGCATGAAAGAGGTGATATAGTATTCCAATACTATCTAATTTTCATTTTTGGATAGTAATGATAATGGAAGCATAAGTCAATTTTTGTGAAAAAGAAATAAAAAAAGGATGAGTAAATGAGAAAATAGGAACAGGAATTGTAAAAAAGGGGATTATTTCATTATCCAAAAAAATAAAAATAAAAATAAAAATAAAAATAATAATAATAATGCAAGAGAATAAATATAGAATTATATCAAAAGAAAAAATATAAGAAATAAATATTCACTTCAATAAAAAAATAAGAATTGTATGTATATTCCATTTCAATAATAAAATATAAGAAATATAATTGTATTCCACTTATAGTTCCTAATGTAATCTATTTTCTATAGAAAATTTAATTAACAATGAATGAATTAAACTAGCAGTAGAACAAATTTCCAATTTGCTGCCATATTTGGTTATGTGTTGTAAAACAGTCTTACGAAAATATTGGATTTAGAGAAGTCCATCATTAACTTCTCTCAATCATTTTGTTGAATTTTGGAAATATCATGCCTTTAAAATTTTAATCTGATATTCTATCTCCCTTTCACTTAGTACTAGTTTTCAGCTATAAATAATGCTGTATCATCCATGTATGTCAATCCAAATTTTGGTAAATTCACAAAAATAGGTAAACCCTGGAAAAATACTCTATCTTCATTATATATATTCTCATAAATATTTAATTTGATTTTCCATTAATAAGATATTCTTTTTTTAATTTTTGTTAAAAATGGATCATAATAATAAATTATTCAAAGGAGTGGAGAAATGCAAACTGCAGATAAAACATTCAGATATTCTTAACCTGTTGTTCATCATCATTTAGATATCATTAATCAATTTAAATATACTTGTTATTCATCATTGAATTTGTATCCAACAATCCATATTTAAAAATTGATGCCTAAAATTCATGGTACCATAAAAGAAGTTTTCATGGTTTATTTGTGCAAAATAACAATAGTCACAAATAACTTTAATTGCTATAATATTTGCACAACTTCTATATCACTTATGGCTCCTGATATAGCCTATACTTCTATAGAAAATTTTAATTAATCAATGTTATCAGTTAAATCAATGAAATTGTCATTAATTATTTTCTTTCAAATAATTGTATTATATCTATTGTCAATAAAAACTCTCCTTTTTTCATCTTTTTAATATTAATCATGTTGAAATTATTGATATTGATTCATTATTTTTTCTGTTATAAATCAAAAACCATTTTGAGTTCTATATACTTTTCTTTGAAATATTAGTGATTAACAGTTTGAAGATATCTGAATAACAACCATACTATAAAATTCTATAAATTAATAATACTTCTTTTGTGATTGTTTTTTGTAAGGATAAATCTATATATATTCCATTTTAAAATGCCATTATTAAAATACAATATATCTTTGGTTATTTAATAACCTTTAAAAAAAATTAATGTTGAAGAAAGAATTTGTTATAAAAAGAATCATATTAAATGTGTTTATTGGTGAGGCAATGGTTGTATTTGGATGGCCATTTTCTTGTATTGTTAAAATACCACAATTATAATCTTATAGATATTATTAACATTATTGATAATTTTATTATCTATAATATAGTAACTTTGGTCATTGTGGTACTAATTTGAATAATTGTTGTATGATTTCTTTTAAATTGTTCTTCAGTAATTGTTATCATTAAAAAATATTTTATATCTTCTTGTTTCATTCTTTATTTGTATAGTCTTACATTTTGATGTGATAGTATTAAATTTATAAAGTATTTTTGCACCAATATTGGACATCACCTTTTTCGAACCAATAATTAAATAAGAATTAGAAATTCCAGTTATTTAATCTATAAACATAACTCCAACTTTCTTAAGCCTATAAATATTTTCAAAAAATTATTTTGTTCCAATTATTTTCCTAACTGGCATTTCCCTGCCCATTATTTTAAATTGTCCTAAACTATGCGCAGAAAAGACATTATGAAGTATAAAGTATCACATAGATTTAACAGCACCATCTTAATTTCATTATATAGTTCTTTACTAATGAATAGTTTTCTTTCCCTTTAGAATTGGTTGATTTTAGAATTTTTGATTTTTTTTGAAAAAAGAACAATTGGTAATCCAATATTTACTATACCATGATGAATTAGGTTTTCTAATTTTAAACTAAAATTCTAAAATTAGAATCTCCCATAAGGGTAAGTTTCCAAAGTGATAGTCTATTCGATTCACTTATGGGATATTAAGGTTGCCTGCCGAAACTCATTTGACCTGGTGCCGAAAGTCGAAACTGGTTTATTAATGCCGAAACTGCCGAAATGCCAAAATGCCGAAACTGCCGAAACTGCCG
>QZLH01000454.1:142550-171728 GCA_003833135.1 Oehlia diaphana | reverse complement strand
TTTTACTTAATATCTCGTCATGTATTAGTCCTAGAAATACAATTTTACTACCATTAGATTCGGCTTGTTGAGACGATTCCAATGAACTATATTTCATCTTTTTCTGATCACTGGATCAAAAGTTAGCAAACTGCCTGATTGGTGACGGTATTTGGCGAAAATGCCAATCAGTCACCAATCGGTCACCAATCAGTCACCAATCAGCTATCTGATTGGTGCCCTATTGGTGACTGATTGATGCCTGATTTTTCACATTTCGACCTGTGAATGTTGCAGAACATTTTTTTGGATCAATTATAATTAAAAAATGATTTTGCAACATTTTTTAATTAGTTTAACAAAAAAATGTTGTGAAATGTTTTTTCAAAGTAATTTTAATTAAAAAAACATTTTCGTAACATTTTTTTTAATTATTTAACAAAAAAATGTTGCAAAACTATTTTTTCAAAAAAAAAACATTTTCACATTTTTTTATTATAGGACCAGACCAGACTGGACCAAAATAACTGATCCAGTCTAGTCTAGTCCCAGATTATCTTTTAACATAATCCGGACCAGACTGAAATGAACCAATTTTTCAGTCCAGTCCTGGGTTACTCCCCAACTTGGACCAATCCAGTCCATTTAGAACTTTACACTAGAAACATATCTATTAGTCCTAGAGAAATGATCTTAGCATCATTCAATAGATTTTAATAAGACAAATCTAATGGGCCTTTATTCATTTTTTATGATTACTAAATAATGAGTTATCTTAATTTTTGCATTTTTTTAAATATTTGAATGTCAAAAATAAAAATTCTGATCTAAGATATAATCTATCTTATACTGATTGCATTAGAACAATCTTTAGCTCATTAGAATTGTCTCAATAAGATGAGTTAAATGATGCTAAGATCATAACCCTAACATCAGTATATCAGTAGATAAATTATACTAAGCAGTTTTAGAAAATCAGAATTAAAAAGATATCTATTAATGCTAGTGACATGATCTTACTGAAATTCACTTGTTTTACTGAGACGATTCTAATGAGCTAAAGATTGTTCTAATGCAATCAGTAAAAGATGGGTTATATCTTAGATCTGAATCTTTATTTTTTGATATTCAAATATTTAAAAAATGCAAAAATTGAGATAATTTATTATGTAGTTATTATAAAAAATGAAATAAGGCTTATTATATTTGTTTCATTAATACCTATTGAATGATGCTAAGATCATTAGTTTCTTTAGAATCAATGCTAGTTTCTTAAAAAATGTTTAACATAGGTTATCTTGTAATCTATCAGGGCTAGAGACATGATCTTACCACCATTCAATGCATCTCAATGAGATAATTTTAATATGCTATAGTTGATCTCTATATAATTACTAGTTGTTAACGGAATTATTTTGATTTTCGCATTTTTTTAAAAAATCAGATAGAACTGAATTGAACTGGATAGTTCTGGTTTAGTTTTCATTCAGTTTCAGTTTCTACCCAAACTGGAAAAGTACTGCACTGAACTGACCCATTCAGAGCTTAAATTAAAATTTATAATTTGGGCTAAAATTAGTTTGAACAATCTTCAAAGATGAATGATCTTAAACACGGGTTTACCACAAAATCCCGACAACCATAATACTGACAGTCTACAATACTGACACCAAAATCCTGATAAACCCAAATCCTGGTTGAAATGATATCCCGACAGCCACAAATCCTGACAGTTAAAAATCTTGACAGTTAAAAATCCTGAAATTTTTTTAAAAAGTAAAAATTTCAATTAGTTTAATTAATGCTGTGGTGTAGTAATGTCTAAATTTATCAAATATAATCAAAATATTTTAAATTATAAATTTAAATTATAATTAGTATTGGACACAAAATATTTGTAATCATATTAATTATCGTACTAATGCAAATTGTTTTCAAATTTTATTGATATTAATGCAAATTTATTAATGATTATGATTATTGCAAATTAATTAATGTTAAATATAATTTTACTAATGCAAATTATTTTCTCAAATTATCATATGTATAATCACATTCTTTAAGCAAATTAATAAAAAACACAATCTTTTAATCAAAATTATAAGGAAAGATTGTGTGCTATTCCACGAAGAAAATCCATTTCTGAATAATCTTCCCGATTATCAATAATTGCCATAATCCTTTTTTCTCTATCAATTAAGCTCTTTTTTTGCTTTGGCCGTTACTCACCATGAAGAATACATTCAACTTGACAATCTACTTGTTGCTGTTCTTTTTGTAATTCTTTAATGATTGTAAAAACACCTACATGTGGTTCTCCAACTAAAGTTCCCCAACGATGATGCCAAGCCTCCACAATATTTTGTGTTCTTGGAATGCCAAGTTGAATTGAATCATAAACTGACCATAATGCTGGTGAAAATAGTGAAGGATCACAAATTACATTGCCATTACGCTGTAACCCTTGAGGTCAGGATAATCACGTGACCGGATGAATTAAGGACTGAACGGAATAAGGATAATTATTTAACCGATAAAAGATATTTAACTGGAATAATTGGAGGAAATAGTATTATGGTTACACAGGATTTATTTATAATTAGTTATTTATATTTATAGTTTAGTTATTTATAGTTTAGTTATTTATAGTTTAGTTATTTATAGTTTAGTTATTTATAGTTTAGTTATTATTAGTTTATTTATAAATAGTTTATTATAGAATATTGTAGAATATTGTAGAATAGTTTATAGTATCACAATAATTTAGTATTACAATAGTTTTAGTGAAACATTAAAATGTATAAAAAGGCTGAGTTTTGACTTTTGTCAACCAACAAGAGAAAAATAATAAAATATTGAATGAAATTAATATTAATAAAGAGTTATCATAGTGGTTTCATTATGAAAAATGATTAATAATTAATGATTTCAATTATTAAAATAATAAAAATAATGATGCGAGTCCAGAAAATATCATAAGAGAAATTATTCAAGTTTGAAAATAATATTATAGAAACATAAGATATGGGAGAACTATCGCAGTTTGTAATAAGAAATAAGAGAATAATAAATCTAAACCAAGCGAAGAAAAGAATTAAAGAAATACTTGTTTATCCACGAGTGGCAGACGTGGGTGACAACGCATTTGTCATCTTAATTTTCCATAAATATAATTTTCTTCAAACCATTGAATTACGCCATCTGCTTCAGAAGGCATTCTTGGTTTTAGGATATTAAACACAGTAGGAATTTCTTCAGAAGGTAAAAATGCAAGGGCAAATAAATGTCATAGCATGAGACTGAAATTTTCATCATTTCCATATTGAACTGCTAGCCCACAATCTTGAATTTTTCTCCAACCACTTTGCCCTAAATGAAAAAAGCAGCCTTTATTAATAACACCAGAAAACTCTTCATGTGATGTATTAATTGCTGCTTTTTCAAAATCAGTAATAATGTGTGATGGCATTAGTTGAATATTGTTATCTTCAGCAAATTCAAATAAATCTCTAAATAGCCATCTATAAAGTTCTTTATTTTTACGAGTCATTAATGCATATACTAATGGAAGAACTCTTGAGTTATTCTCAGAACCCACGGGTGCATGGATGGTATACAGTTGACAAAAAATTGTCAGAACTGTCTTAAACGTGCCATCCATGATCCAAAATGCTGCTTGAGACAAACATTGAAGATCATTTTCTGTAGTAAATATAAGAATTCATTCTTGTCCAATTGCATGATCTGTAATTAAAAAAAGTTCTCCACTTAATGTATTATGAAGGGCATCTGGAATATTAATTTCTGCAATACTTTGTGGTTCTGAAGGTATTTCTGTTTTCCTGGCACGAGTAATTTTTCTGCGAAGAGCATTACGTGATGGTATGTAAGGGCGAGTTTCTTCAGAAATATTAACCATAGTATTTTAAATAATTTGTATGGGCTTTTCTCTTGTTTCTCTAGCTCGTTTTTTGACTTCTCCAACAGCTCTTGTAACACTAGTACTACTTGCTTGAGGTGCATGGTTATGAACAGTAAAATGATTAAGATAGTGCAAATTATTATATAGTAAAGTTGTTGCTCGGCCTTTATATCCTTCTGACTTCCTTCTTTCACAACACCAATAATATTTGTCATCCCTATTTCGTTCTTTTACCATCAAATATCCATGAACATTTATTTTATTATTTCCCTTTTGTGATGGTACAAGTTCACAAACCTCGCTCATTTTTTTTTTAAAAGAAAAAAAAAAATAAATAATAATATACTTCATAAAAAAAATTACAATAAAAAATGAAAAAATCTTCTTTATTTTAATTGAAAGGAACGTGTACAGTACATAACTACTAGATTACTAATCTATACTTTGCCTTCCAAAATTAGAAACAATTGCATTAAATTAACCAACATCAATCTTGATCAGGATTTTGGCTGTCAAGATTTTAGATTATCGGAATCTGTGACTGTCAGGATTTTGATTCAATCAGGATTTGGGTTTGTCAGGATTTTGGTGTTGGGATTATAGACTGTCAATATTATGGTATATGGGATTTTTTGGGGATCCCCTTAAACACATTATATTTATCCAATCAAATATATTATGCATAATTAAATATGATTGAGATTAGCTAAATTTTTTTTGATGGCTAAAAATTGTCATCAATCATCATATATACTATATATTCAGGTTTGCCATTAAGCTGATCAATCATGTCATATATATTATATGTGTTTCAAGTGTCAAGTTATACTAACATGTATTAGATATCTTGTATAACTTATCACATAAAATTAAAGTATAACTAAGCATTAAATTTTCTAAACTTAATAAATTTTTATTATTAAATAAATATTATTATCACATTAAAGAGTAAATATTCCATTGATTAGACTCAAACCAATAAAAATCACTATAATTTCACATAAATCTAAGAAGTATAAATTTATGTGTATAATTTATTGTGATATACAAATTTACTTATAGAATAAAAAGTAATTTTACTAATAAAGAAAACTTGATTATGTGATACAGGGTGCATATGATAGATAGTAACCTATATCAGATATGCAATTATTATTAGACTTATCTGATAATATAATTATTTGTTTCTTTAAATAATATGAAATATCCAGTGTTATATCAGATATATCCAATAGCATATCTGATATACATAGATGTGTGGCTTAAGACATATGGTATAATTTAGTGTGATCAAGTAATAAGTGTATTATAAATTTATTTAATTTCAACATTTATTGGTTAAAAATGATATTAAAAGATATCAATATTTGTATATTATATAAAAAATGAAAAGTCTGAAGTACAATTAGAATTTTCAAAAATAATTACTCCTAATACAGTTAAAAATGTGGATATTTTTAAATTTATTATTGCCAATAAATAAACACACTTAAAAAGTTATAATCAAGAAAAAAAATAATAACAAAATCATCAGTTAGATAATATGATTGTATTTATTAGTTTATAATATAATAGATCATACATGAAAATTTACTGTATATAAGATATAATTATAAATAATTAATAATATCTTCCATTGTAATCAAATCTTCTGTTTCTTTTTCTAGAAAATATTTAGAATTCAAAATATTTGGATGAAATTTGTATATAGGTAACAAATGACCCATTTTGGGAAAATAAATGGGATCTCTTTCAAATTGCATGAATCGAACATAATCTATTTGCTATAAATTAATTGAATAAATCATTATTTGTTTTTTTAAAAGTAAAATTACTTATATAAACAAAAAAGTATACCATATCAATAAAAGGTCCATTTGCAGTAATTGAAGGTTGGACCCAATCAAATTTATTTGGTTCTATATTAATTGGTATTGTATATTCAATCCAACCTATTCCAACAAGTTTTGATAAATCATCATATTTTAATCTACATTCTTTCTTTTGATGCTGATCTGGTAATGAATAGTATAAACTAGGTTCCTATAATTAAAATAACAAAAAAAAAAATTTAATGAATGTATAATAAACTAATTTTAATTATTAATTTAACTTACTACTCCTATGTCTACTATGAAATTCATAGTAATATTTTTTGATAATATATTTTTAATGCATATTTTCCAAACAATATACAGATATTTTGATTTAACATAAGATAATGGCAGCTTAGGTAACTCCAAATTAATATGCATATCCTTAGCATCAAATAACCTTCCTGATAAACTTTTAGAAATATATCATATTAATATAGAATTTTTGTAAATCAACATAACATAATATATAAATTGCCTACCTATTTATATTATTTTTAAGAAGAATATTGCCAATATTTGATATAAAATAAACTTTTTTTACTGCAAAGATAAATGGATTAAATTTGTATTTTATAACAAATAAATTAATAAATTAAAAGAACGTTTTCTCACCTTTATACATATATTTTTTAAAATTTTCAATAATTCCAATATCTTTATAATCATTATCATTTATTTTGTAGTAACCACACAAATATGACCAATAATTAAGGTAATTTTGCAATAAATCAATAAATGAAATATCTTCATGATATAATTCAAATAACCTATTAAAATCTAATAGTGCCTTAACATATTCTTCTAATTCAATATATATTTTACATCTAATAAAAAGTAATGATTTATTACTACTAATATTAGAAATTTGGTTCATAATTGTTACAATATCATAATTTAAATCTTTAGAACATTTCTTATACAATAAATATTTCATATAGAATAAATGAATTTTGGCTAAATCATCATTAGAATCTAATTCTAAGCATTTTCCAAAGGCAACTATAGCATCATAAATATTTTCCATTGCATAATATGTTAATCCTTTATAGTAATGTGTTAAACTATTTGATGGATTCAATTGTGTAACTTTGTCAAAATCTAATAAAGCTTTGTTATACTCCTGAAGGGTATAGTAAGAAATAGCTCTTCTATTTAAGTTATGGGTATTTTCTGGATCTACCAAATTTGCATTTGTAAAATATAATACAGCTTCATTATATCTTCCTAGTTTTTTAAGAATTTCTCCATAATAACATAAAATTAATGAATCTTTCTTATTCATATTTAGTAATTTATCTAACATTTCTAAAGAATCCAAATATTTTTTCTGCTTATTATAAATATATGCACATTTTTTTAAGCAAAGATAACTATTTGAATTGTTTTTTAATGCAATAAAATAATTATCCAAAGCAGTCAAATAGGAATTATTTTTATCTTTACTGTTATTACATAACTTGGCTTCAAAAAGATAAATATCTCCAAGCAATATATATACTTTATTTGCTTTTATCTTATAATTTATTGAGATCTTTAAACTATTTATTGCATTTTTGTACTCATATTGTCTAAAATAGACTTCTCCTTGAATAAAATAAGCAATAGATCTTTTTGGTTTTAAATCAATAGCTTCTTTTAAATATAAATATGCTTGTTCATAATTACTAAGACATCTATAAATATAACCTAAAATGCATCTTAAAGAATAACTCTTAGGAAAAAAATTTAAAAATTCTTTACACAATGATTCAGCTATTTCATAATTTTTTTCATTTATTTTTTTTATAATATGTTGATAAGTTGGATGTTGTTTTTTTGAAAACTTTGGAAGTATTGATGATAATGATAAATTTGAATTTAATTTAATAATTGAACTTAAAGATTTCTTCTTTTTAGCTAACATAAGATCAGCTTCTGAATTATCTGAATCATCACTATCATATATTTGATCAGAATATTCTAATTCAATTGAAGGTAAAATATGTCCAGATTCAAAAAATTTATTATATAAATTTTTATAAATAGAATTTTGAGGTAAATATCTGATGTCATTTTCTTCAATTTTTTCTCGACATGTAGGACATATTTTTTGTTTCAATAATTTTAAATTATTTAATGATAATATATGTTGACATTTTAAAATACATAATTGATCCTCTGGTTCACTACTAACTGGACAAGTCATTTCATCTGCTATAATATCTATAACATTAGAATTTGATGTTTGTTCGCTATTTAAACATGAATTTTGATTTAAACTTATTCCTTTTCCTTTTCCTATCTTTTCTTTTCCAATATTTTCGCTTGAAATTTTTAAGTCTTCAAGATATTTTTCTTTAATAAATAATAATAAATTTTGAAATTTTTCTGAAAAATCTAATGGTTTATTATTTTCTTTTAATTTTTGAATATATTGATCAAAATCAATTTCTACTATTGAAAATAATTTATTATTAATATTATGTAAATGTAATAATATTTCAACTGCTTTAAATTGAATGAAACTACTTGGAGCTTTATTAAGTGATTCAATTGCTAAATAATAACAAAGACCATGTGTAGCAGTTCGAGTAGACTTTTGAATAAGTTTTTGTGCAAGATCCAAGATTCCAAACCATAAGGTATGTGGCAATGCAATAGGTTCATTTCCAGCGAGATCATTTAAGAAATTTCCAGTGTTTTTTAAAGCTTTAGTAACTTTGTTTGATGCTACATCAAATTTTATTTGAGAATCTAAAATAGATTCATCAGTTACATTAGTCCATTCTCTATCCAAAAAGCTCCAAAGACATTCTATTAATATCATTTCACAGAATTTTTTACTAATTATCATTTCAGTACCTTCAGACCAGGTAAAAAGATTATGTTGAATTATCAACATAATTCTCCAATCAACATAATAAGATGCTACAGGATATTTAAAACTTAAACTTTCACGAACTTGATTAAGCATTGATAAGATTGAAAAATTATCATTTGGAAGAGCAACTGTCGCTGATAAAATTCCTGGGGTAATATTCAATGCAACTTTAAGTAATTCTTTAGTTTTTCGCATAATTTCTCGAAACCAAGTTTCATCGTCATGCAAACAATGCAATGTGTCTCGTAAGTGGATTAATAAGAAGTCAATATTATAATTACGCTTTTTGGCGATTATTTGGTCATCTTGATTGTTGTTTTGTTGGTTAA
Organism: Oehlia diaphana; assembly: GCA_003833135.1. Classification (NCBI taxonomy): domain Eukaryota; kingdom Fungi; phylum Glomeromycota; class Glomeromycetes; order Glomerales; family Glomeraceae; genus Oehlia; species Oehlia diaphana. Next base: position 162,761 of record QZLH01000454.1, on the reverse strand, counting down.
ATTGGTTAAAATTTGAATTAAAATTATTATCAAGTCCTATTTCAAAAACTTGAGTCGTTTTACGATGAATTTCTGCAAATTTTGATAAAGAATTATAAACTTTATCTCGAAGTTCTTTACTAAGTATTATTGGTGAAAAGCATATCCGTTCTAAGACTGTTACCCAAGTTCTTAAATTTAACTCCAATCTAGTCACGCTTTGTTTAGAAAAAAAATCGAATGGGGTCGGATCTGCCAAGGCAATTAAAGTGTCTCGAAGAATTTGAGGTGAAAATTCATTTTGTAAATTTTCAAAAAGTAATTTTAATGCATATAAATATTTTATGTTGGTCAGTTTCTTAATAAGTTCTTCTGCTTTTTCATCGGGAGTTGTAAATCCATCCTCATCTAATTTTAGAAGAATACTATTGTTGAAGAAGTTTTCATGCAAAACCGTTTTATATGGAACAAGGTCATCAATTTCAGGAACAATATTACCAGAAAAACTTCCACTCTATATTTATATGAAATAAGCTATAAAATAATTTTTAATTTATAAATTTTTCAAATTTTAATTTACCTGATTTATACTCCAATCCATATTTTTTTTATTTCAAGAAATAATTTAAAAATTTCAGTTATTGTTATGAAAATATTTTGGCGTAAATTTTCTTACGGATAACTCTAATAAGTAAAATGCATGTGTCACATTTGTACACCAAACAAAAGTGTTTTCCGGTTGATTCAATGCAATGTTCCACAAAAAAAATATTTTTTTTGTTACTACCATTAAACGCTTACTTTACATACTGTATTTTCTTTTAATAGGAACTAATTTTAATCACTAAGCTGTGAAATTATTAACATAAAATAAAATTTTATCATATATGGAATTAATATTAAAAAAAAAAAAAAAAGTGTCACGAACTCACGATATTATTAAACTAGTGATCAGCTGCATTTACCTCAAATCGACAAATCGTACAAAACTTTGATAAAAAAATGATATTGTCTTCTTGCCATACTTTTTCTATTATTACAACGTTCCATTTGGTAATCTAAAACATATTTTTCTTTTATGTGATACAAAACAGGATCCTTCAAAAATACCTGACGTAAATACTGTCAAGTCTGAAATATTAAGACATTATTCTTTCAAAGATAAATAGGTCAAAAAAATATTTATTGTGATGAATACGAAAAAATTTGGTTTTATAAAAAAAGCATAGGATGTTCCCCCACATAAGATACAGAAAAAAAAAACATATAAAATAAGGCGAATTTTTTTTGTAGTTCAAGCGTTAATTTAGTTAATTATATAGAGTTCGGATAATATTATTATACTAAGAAATTTTATTATTAACATGATTATCTTTTTTACGTAGAGCCGCAAATTTTACAATTATCATAAACCAAAAAAGTAAATTGATTTACACGCTTACAAAAATTTATTAGATGGCAAACCCTAAGTTAAATGTATAAAACATAGTCCAATCTAACTTCTCCAGTTGTAGGATGAATTCATTATTGTGGTAACTTAAATATTTAATTGTAAATTAACAATATACATAAGAGTCTCAATGAAAAAATTCATAAAATTTAATTGCTGCGCCGCAATAACATAATTTTTAATATTTTCGTTTCACAATTAAAAGATATGCGTGTAAATAGTTAGAAACTAAGTTTATATTACATCATCATCTTATCTCGTTTACCGTTTATATTGCTAAATTTAGATCGTGAAGAAGTACAGAAGTACACATGCATGTGTATCAGGTGACACTAAAAAAACCGTAATTATTGACGTTATCAGGAATCGGATTTGTTTATATAAAGCGCAGTAAGAACGGGACGAACGTTAAAAAAAATGATTTATTTGACTTTTATTAAGGTTAAAATTCAATAAATATGAAGTTTTGCTAATGGTAATTTAATTTTTTAATGAGATTTTATGATTTTAATTTTTATTTATTAAGACATTCACTTCCTAATACACGTCAAAAATTATTAAGTGGACGAGACAAAATAATTTTGAGTGCAGTATCTTAGTTTTACAATATACTTATTAAATCTTTTATATTTAAATATCAAGTCCAACAGGAAATGTATTATCTTTTAAAAATAAAAAAAAATATTTAATTTTAAATTGCTCAAATTTTAATAATTTTTAAAATGATAATTATTATTGGATTATCAAAACATTAAAATTTGCAGATTTTGTTTATTTAATGAATTGCTGAAGCCCGAAGAATCAAAGTATTTGGAATAATACAGTGAATCTGGACACCAGCCATATAAGAATAAAAGATTATGATACAAGAAGTTATTTATAAAACTTTAAAGGTAACTAATAAATATTATTGGGTAGGGGGGGCACCGAATTGCGAAGCAGTTCAGATGATATTTCAACCATCATACCCAATAACCTTGTTATTATGCAGACGTCCAAGAACATTTTCCATATAAAAATAATAAAGTAACTCTATAAGATTGCTTATTTATGTATTTTATCTATAAAATCTAAATGACGTAATGCGTCAAAAATATCAAAGATACTTATGGAATAATAATTTACCTAAGTGATATCCATATGTTAAAAACGACATGGTCCTATTTGGCATAATAATATTCATTAATCATTTTTTTTAAAAAATATATCAATTAATTGGAATGTTTAATTAATTTCAAAATCTAACAATGTAATTCAGATATTAATGAATATTACCAATAGGTTCAACTGTTCATTAATTAATGAAACATGAATTTTAGCAGTATTTTCGTTAATTGCTTCAACTTAATACAATGATATTAGGGGTGCTTGCCAAGACTCTTTTAGAATTTCGAAATCAAATTCTAAAATATTTCTGATAAAATCTATTTTTGGAGTTTCGAAACTATGTAGCTAAAAATCTAATTTACTGACCATGTATCAAGAATATTAATATATTTTACAGTAATTTCAAAATTTTTGAAGATAACAGGCCATAAATATAATTTGGCATATATGCATATATAAAAATTTGCGTACAAATTGTCGCAGTAAAATATAAATGAAATGAAATCAAAAAAATTATAATTATTCATATCCGGTTATCTAAAGTTGAAAACGGATTTTCAGCCGGTTAAAAAGATTCAGATCAACGGATTACTGGTTCGGACTAACGTAAATACGTTTCAATTCAATGTTGAATTACTTTCGCTTAAAGATTTAATATTGGATATCATTTAATAATTAATTATAGATTGTAATAAATTCAACATTATATTAACGCAATTAAACAAAAATTTTATAAGAATTATATTTAAACTACCAATTCTATACATAAAAGGTTGGAGTATTAAAAATTATTATCTTGTCGTCATCGAAGTTTTTTTACTTTGTCTCTTATAGATAATAGTCCAAAGTTAATTCTGGAAGATTTGCTTGAGATAATTTATATTCACATGTTATCGGGTATGCAAAAATGTGTCGAAGCATTTAGTATGAGCATGATAAGCGATGAATTAAAATATATTCTAAAAACAGTATCGTTAACGGATTCAACATATACGTAGTAAAAAGAACGTAAAAACGTTCCAATACCGTTCTTAAATTAATTTTATTATAAAAATCTATCTCTAAATATTAGTAAATGTATATTGACCTATAAGAAATAAATTGAATTATTAACTATCTTAAGTCTAATCTGAATTATGTCATAATACGAAAAAGTTAGATAAACGTCAAAAAAGATTTTTTTTTGGAATATATAAGTTGCTAAGCCACAATATCAATTCATAAGTTATATTCTTATTTGTCATAAATTTTTTTATTTGTTTCGTGGGAATATTCCCGTTTCCATATTTAAAAACTAAAAAATTTAATTACATTATATAATTTATAAAGTTTTAAAGCAGTGCATTGGTGTTCTTCCTATAATAGATTATTCCTGTGAGTTCCGTGATTTGAATGATAGGAAGTTTCATATTAATAAAATTTAACGGCACTTTTTATAGGCGACATAATGTTAAAAAATTGGTTCTCGTTTTATAGATTTATTTAAAAATTTTATATAATTTTTGTAAGGTAAATAATAATAGTCCCGAATTTTTTTAAATTTTTTTTCTTTTTTTTTTAAAATAAATTTTTTCTGTAAATTTTCATAAAACTAGGTCGATGATTATGAGAACCAATTATTTAACGTTGTATCGCTTTATTATTAATTAAAAATAAAAATGAAAACTAGCGAGTCATTTCTCTAAGATTTGTAACACACACTTATTTGTGTTAGGTGACACCCGAGCGTCAAAGAAAACATGTCTAAAATTAGAAGTCATTAACACCACCAGAATTTATAATAAATGTTACACTTTCGCAAATATACGCTATATAACCGTCTAGTTTTCCAAGTTTTTTCTTGCCAAAATTTCAAAAATCAGCAACAATTTAGAAACCTTAATTTCTGAAGGATGTATCGAATATTATGAATATTCTGATTTTAAAAATATACAACTGATAGGAAAAGGTGCGTCTGGAAGCGTAACTCGTGCTACTTGGAAAAATACTACTACTCGTTTTTTCGCCTTGAAATCTTTTAATAATGATGAACAAACTCATAAAGAAATTGTTAAAGAGGTATAATATTCATTATTCAATATTTGAATTATTTCAAAGTATATGTTAAATTAAAATAATTTTATCTTGACTGTTTAAAGTTAACACTTCATCGGAAAGTTGATATTCATGAAAATATTTTACGATTCTACGGAATCTCAAGCGTTGAACCCGGTAAGTATTTAAAATATAATATAGCATTTGACAAATAATTTAATTACCGTTCCTTTTTTTTTAATCCAACATTTTATTTTATTTTATTCTTTTCAGACGAAATAAATCAGATGAAAAAATACTATTTAGTTTTAGAATATGCAGATAGCGACACATTAAACACGTATTTAAATAATCATTTTGATGAACTTAATTTAAATGATAAACTACGTTTGGCATTTCAATTGGCAAGTGCTGTAGAATGTATTCATTGTTGTGGTATTATTCATCGTGATCTGGTAATAACTTTTTTTTTAATGAATTTGAAATTATTTATTTTATTTGTACAATTTTAACAAATGTTTTTTTAATAAATTATAGCATGCCAAAAATATACTTGTACATCAGAAAAATATTAAATTGGCAGATTTTGGTTTATCAAAAAAGATTTCTGAAGAATCAAGTAATGTGAACAAAGTATTCGGAGTAGTGCCTTATATAGATCCAAAAAGTCTCGATGACCAAAAATATAAATTAAATGAAAAATCTGATATATATAGTATTGGTGTTCTAATGTGGCAAATCTCAAGTGGACGCCAACCATTTAAAGATAAGGGTTTTGATTATGATGTGCAATTATCTATTGCTATAATTAATGGATTAAGAGAAGAAATCATTGATGAAACTCCCGTCGAATATAGTAATTTATATAAAGGTAATTAATAATCTTTTGTTAATATTTGATTGATTTGTATTTTTAAGGGAACGGTTAAAAAAAAATTGTTCAATAAATTAGAATGTTGGAAATACGAACCAAATAATCGTCCAAGTATACAGAAAGTTGTTTTAGCTCTTAGAGCAATAATTTCTCCTGAACAAGACAATACAATTAATGAAAATTTTTCAGAAAAGAGTGTAAGCGGCTCATCAGTAAAATATCAAACTATAAGCGATGTAATTCCAGATATTAATGAAAATTTATCAATTGACTCAAATATTGGCGTTAATTTCTCAAATGATTTCTCAAATGATAAACCAGATATAAGCACAAAAAGAAATTCCGCTCAATTAATAAATATAGTCGATTCTAAAAAATCTGAAAGTAGTTCATCAAATGCACTAAATAAACGGATAAACCCCTCATGTAGAAATGCGATTGAGTTAACATTAGAAGAAGATGGATTCATCACACCTGACGAAAAAGCAAAAGAACTTATTAAAAAATTGACTGAAACTAAATATTTGCAAGCTTTAAAATTACTTATTGAAAACTTGCAAAATGAATTTTCACCTCAAATTCTTCGAGACACTTTAGTTGCTTTAGCAGATCCAACGCCATTTGATTATTACGCAAAACAAAGTGTAGCTAGATTAGAGCTACATTTACGTGCATGGGCAGAAGTTCTAGAGAGGATATGTTTTTCACCAATGTGTCTTAGTAAAGAACTTCAAGATAAAATTCATAATTCTTTGACAAAATTTGCAGAAATATATTACAAAACAACACAATTAATGGAAGGATTTGAGAATAATAATTTTAATCTTAATTTTGATCAACAAAATGATGATGACTGTGAAACAGTTACTAAAAATCGAAATTATAATATTGAATTTTTATTAATTCACCTAAGGGATACGTTAAATAGCTTGCGTGATGATGAAACTTGGTTCCAAGAAATTATACGAAAAACTAAAGAATTACTTAAGGCTGTCATGAATATTGTACCCGGAATTCTATCAGCAACTTCCGAGGATACTACTCTAAATAATAGTTGCTCGATATTATCTATGCTTACTCAATTACGCCAAGGTTTAAGTTTTAAATATCCAGTAGCAACATATTATATAGATTGGAGAATCATGTTAATCATACAGTATAATCTTCTTAATTGGACTGATAGTTCTGAAAAAATATTTAATAAAAAATTTGGAGAAATGTTATTAATGGAATATATATGGGGCTTTTTAGAAAAAGAATGGATTAATACAGCCGAAAAATCTATTTTAAACTCTCAGATGAAATTTGATGAAGTATCGAATAAACTTGTTAAATCTTTTAAAAATACTGATGGTTTCTTAAACAAACCATTTTCATTGCCACATACTTTATGGTTTGGAATATTGGATATTGCACAAAAGCTTATCTTAAGATCCACTCATACAGCAATACATGGACTTGGTTATTACTTAGCAATTGAATCTCTTAATAAAGCTCCAAGTAGTTTCATTCAATCTAAAGCAGTAGAAATATTATTACATCTATACAATATTAACAATGAATTATTTTCAATAGTAGAAATTGATTTTGAACAATATGTTCAAAAATTAAAAAAAAATAATTTAGAAACAGATCATTTTCAAAATTTGTTATTGTTTATGAAAGAGATATGCCTTAAAGATAATGATATATTAAATAAAAGTGCTAAAATCAATAAAGAAAAAGAAGAAAAAGGAAAAGGGAAAGAAAAAATCTTGGATCAAAATTTATATTTAAAAAAAGATCAATCGTCAAATTATACCATTTTAGAAGCTATAGCAGATGAAATGACTTGTCCAATTAGTAGTGAACCAACAGATCAACTTTGTATTTTAAAATGTCAACATATATTATCTCTGGATAATTTCAAAAAATTAAAAAAATTAAAACAAAAAAATTGTCCTAAGTGTCGAGAAAAAATTAATGATAATGATATCAGATATATTCCACAAAATACTATTTATAAAAACTTATATTCTTATCTTTTTGAAGCTGGATATATATTACCTTCAATTGAATTAGAAGATACAAATAACCAATGCAATAGTGATTCAGATAATTCAGAGTTTGATACTATGTTGATCAAAAAGAAAAAATTTAGATTAAATTCAAGTATATCGTTGCAATCACTCTTTCCAAAAATTTCAAAAAAGCAACATCCAATATATCAGAATGCTATAAAGGAATTAAATGAAAATAATTATGAAAAAACTGAATATTATTGCAAAGAATTTATGAAAGTCTTTCCTACAAATTATATTATAAGATGTATTTTAGCTTATACTTATAGGCGTCTTAATAACTATGAATTAGCACATTTATATTTAAAAGAAGCCATTCATTTAAAAAAAAATAAACCAATTGCTTATTTTATTTGTGGAGAATTATTTTTTAAACAAAGTAATTATGATAAAGCAATATATAATTTGAACAAATCATTGGAATATAAGGCAAAAATAAGTAATTTATATATAATACTTGGAAATAGTTATATTTTTAAAGCAGAATCTGATAATTATAATAATTATAATAAATATTATTATTATTTATCAGAAGCTTTAAAAAGTTATAATACCGCTTTACAAAACAATCCAAATAATTATTTATGTCTTAAAATTAGTGCATTCATTTATGAAAAGCAAGAATATTATTCTAATGCTTTAAAAATGTTAGATAAATTACTAAATATTAATAATTCATTAATGTTATGTTATTATGGAGAAATTTTAAGTTGTATGAATAAGTATGGTAAGGCTATATCATACTTTACAAAAGCAAATATTATTGATCCAAATAACGTTCACTATTTAAACAAGAGAAGTATTGCATATTTTGCTTCTCAAGATGAGGATAAATATTTATTGGACTTTAAAAAGACTATACAATTGGATCCATTAAATAGTATTGCATACTATTATAAAATATTAATATATATGATAAGATTGAATAATATATACTATTATAATGAACAATCATTTACAACAAACTATAATATAGGAAAAAAGGAATATATTGATACTATTGTAAAATTTGAAAAATGCATAGAATCAGATCATGATTTTTGGTTGAAATTATGTAAAATTTATGAGATGGAAGATTACAATTTTAATTATCTTGGAATTATTAATAAAATTAATGAATACATGTATAAAGGTAAAAGAGATTTAAATTCATCAATATTCTTTTAATAATAATAACTTCCTAATTTAATAAATTTATAGTACATAGGGTTTATTTTAGTTCAAACCTTGTAAATTTGAATTATACATATCGTCAATTTGAAGAAAGTAATTCAAATAGGTAAGTTATTTATATTTATTAAGTAATTTTTAAAACACATTAGCATTAGTTAATTATTTGTACTGTTTAATTAATAAGTATAACAGGATATGTATTATCTTTTAAAAATAAGAAGAGTTTGAGTTTAAGTTTTCCAAAATTTTCAGCGATTTTTGAGTGTTTTAAATGCTATTGGATCATTTGGAAAATAAATATTAACAAATTATCAACCAATTGTTCTATAAATTTTGTAATTAAAAAATTTGATTATTCAGATACAGTAAGTTTTGCTAACTATCAAATTCTTTTTTAGTTAATTATATGATAATGTTTACTAAAAATCAATTTCCACAATCAATAGGTGCATGAACGAAGATTTGTTCTTACTTATATAGATTTGTTAAAATATGAGAAGTTAGGTTGGGTTGAATTTAAGCTTCCATATGAATTAGACAACATATGGATTAATGGTATACAAGTTTTGATTGAAATAGAGAGTCTTGATGACATGGTATATATTATATATACTTTAATTACGTTCAGATTATTGTTAAATATGTATTATATAATTAAGACTACATTCTTATTACAGCAAATAGATTATATTCGATTCATCCCATGTAAACGGACTAAAACAAGTGATATACTATCAGGCCATAAAGTTTATTTAAATGTTCCTGAAATTTTCAAGGATAAGTATTTTTCGAGAAAGGAAATGGAGAATTTGCTTGAATTGAAAGACATTATCGGGTAACTTATAATTAACAAACAGCATATTTGTTATAATATTTTTTCTTTTTTGCTTTTTGCTTTTTAATTACCTAGAATTATGAATTTATTCTCCTTATAATAATATATCTTATATGTTTATAGAGTTGTATTTTATTGCTTTACAATATTTACATGCTTTTAGCCCTTTTTAGCATAAAGAATTTATATGATAAAATTTATATAATGATGAATTTTCATTTTTATGAATAATCTATAGAATTTAATAAAAATTTTCATTAAATAATCATTGATACATTATGAATAAGACCGACTTCATAGAAAATTTGACTTGGTATGTATGTAATATAAGCCATTATATTTACAACATTAAATATCATTAAACAGGCCATTAATTATTAAAATTTGATTACTAGTTTCATAAATATTTAAAGTTATTTGAAACTTGATGATTTGGATAATTCCAATTCAAAACTGTGAATTTTCATCTAGATTTTGGTTTAATCCGATCAATATGTATGGCCTCTCCCTGTAAAAAAATTGATCTGTTTTTTATACTCCGTCTTTTTTCCGTAAAAGACTCATATTTCTGGAATTAATAACCTTATATCCAGGAATTTATCGAATTATTTACATTTCCGTGAATGGATGCGTGAAAGGCTCATTTTTACGGAGTTTTTACAGAAATAACGGGTAAAATTTTTTATAGGGCCTGAATTTTACAAATATATGAACATTACCTTATATGTTTTTAAAATTTTGTAAAAAAAATTTCTAATTAAACATTCTAGCATTCTTCTATAAAGATACTATATATCTTAGAAGAATAAATAATATAGTTGAATATTAATAGAAATCTGTGTATACTCTCAAATCATAAATACAATCTAAAAAGCGGGACTTATTAAAATTGAAAATTTCAGTTATTGAATATGAAATGTATTAATTTGAAAATAAATATCTACTAAATATTACAAATTACTCAATGAAGATTAGCTTTTTAATCCTTTTATAAAGAATAATTGAGACTTTTCTTGATTCAGATTGAGAACACCAAAATCTTTTTTTTTACAGCAAGCCAAAAAAAAAATAATATATAATTACTATATAAATAGAGGCCAGATGTATAAATATATTTTACATTCAACCTGTTTTAACTTATTTATTTGTTATTTTCAATCTCAGCAAGCCATTCAGGATTGATTGATTAACTTATAAGAATAATAATAGTCTCCAGTTGTCTTAGCCAGGGTGAAATGTGCTGAATATCCCATTATACCAAATCTTTTTATTTTTGAGGAACTTAAGAACTGAACATCACTTCACCCCTTTTATATTCTGCAGACTGACTTGGTTGGCAGACAGAATGATTCTCCCCTTTATAATATATATTAAGTATACTAGTTGATATATATATTTAATTAGAATTAATATAATTAATATATTAAATTTACCATTTCTCACACATTCTGAGATCCCTTTTTAATCCTTTTACAATGTAAAATTATACTTTAAGCCATTTCAGTGTAATTTTCATCAACTAGTAAATCTCCACACTATTGTTAACTTCAAAAAGGCTATATTAATAAATAAAAGTATTCAGAATAGAATATAATAAACAATAATACAAACAATTTTAATACATACAGGTCAACTATAAATTTAACTAATTTTGTAAAATCATGGTATTAGCTGACAATACAAAATTTATAGTATTATTTCTAGTAATACAGTCTGAAAAACAAAGATTATACATATGTGCACACACATATCTTGCTTACCTTCTATATTTTTATAATAAATTAATTTACTTTTTGGTCCATTTCAGAAATCTTAAGAATTTTTTTGTGGTCTTTGTCTTCTTTCACATATATTATTGATGATCTGTTATAGAGAACCATTCATTCATGTGTGCTAAGAAGTCAATAATTTTAGTCATACTGTATTTTAAAGATTTTTTCACATTTCTCTTTGTTGATTTCTTAAATTTATGAAAAAAAAACAGGTGAACAAGCTAGCCAAAAATTAAGGAACTAACAATGAAATTAAAAATGTCGTATATAGACATACTGCTTCTTATCCTCTGGTATACATGACTATTTCAGATTTATCACATCCTTCATCAGTTTACATTATTTTGAAATACAAAATATGTAAGCATATAAATTAGCATAAAACATACTACTAAAATAACTATGAGGTTATCTTTTCTCTCTTAGAAAAAAGTTCTATATCATTTGATAGTACCTTATTATGTGGTGATTGATCTTGTATGTATTCAATTCTTCTTGTATGATTGAACCTGCTTGTACAAGTATTCCACTTTTTTGCAATTTTACTATCTTAACAAGATTTAGAAAATTAGCATTATTTTCATATAATATACCCTAATTCCCATCCCATCAAAACATCATCATCTGTGTCCCAACACTGGTTTTGTGGCCTGGCAAGCTTGAATGACAAGAAACTAAGAAGGTCTCTGTATCACTTAGGCTGTTGTAGAGAGAGCTCCTATGAGGGTAGAATCAGATTCTATAGTAGTAGTATACAAATAAAATGAGCTTTTTAAGAGTCCTCAGTTTCCAATTTGAAGTAAATTTCAACCATGGATGGAAGATTTCATTAATATGTCTATTTTTTAAATATGAAATATGATAAAAATTTTCCATAATTATTATAGTAAATAATAATAAACTTAATTTATTAATTTCTCAATAAGAGTATAAACTAGCTAAATTTTGTTATAAAATACAATTCAAGATAAGATTTGTTATATAATGATAATATGAAAAAGAAAAAAATTTTGGATCATAAATATATTAAAGGTCACATGTCCATCATATCTTCATCTGAATATGGAATTTCTTGCGGTTTGCCTCTAACTTTCTTGTCACTTTCTATTTTCGTGCTCAACAATTGGTTTAAGATCTTTAATATAGTACTTATTTATCTTTTTTAGGAATGGTTCTTAATTATATTCCTCTATAAAATTTCATTTCAGCACTATTCTTAGGTTTACAGTAGTTGATAGGTTTGAATTTGACTGTTATAATTATCTTTATTCTTTTAGAATTTCTAATAAATAATTCTTGATGTTGTAGCTTTCTTCTTTACATTAAACATAACAAACAATATCAAACAATATAAAGATTTTGATCGACTAAGAATTATTAATGATCACATGATAACTCCTGTTAAGGCTGAAAATAAATAAAAATAGATTATAAACTAAAATAAAATAAAATAAATTATATTTAAGACTGAAATAAAAATAAGTTCTATTTAAGACCGAAAATAAAAATAAATTATATTTATGACCGAAAATAAAAATTATATTTATGGCTGAGGGTTTCAGTGTCATAGCGGTTGCAAATCAGAATTCTGTGTACGTTTTGATTATTGAGTGATTATAATTACAGAACGAACATTGTCCGATTTTTGTCCGGCGTAATCTAATAATAAATTTTTTATCAGATTGATCCATTGGCTATAGGAGGGTAGCACAGTTTTGAAAAGCGCATAAATAAAGTCTCCCTTTAGGAGTCCTTCCACCGAACATAAGGTCATTTGTCATTAAGTTATCTGCTTATCTACGATATAATCCTTATTTAAGCGGACAGCAAAGTTAAAGTACGTTTATTTATTTATTTATGAATTCGGGAAATAACATTATAAAAGAGCATGAAAAACAAGAAAATGAGTTACAATGTAAAAATAATCCACCAACACGTAATGCTAGTAAAAGAGCACGTGCGTGTAATAACCTTTAGATGCACGACTGTCCAAAAAATAAATGGGGAGGGACAACCGATCGAGACGACTAAAAAAAACCTAAGACTACAATCTATCCTACTAAAGGGGGAAAATGTAAAGGAAAAAAGAAATTGAGTATTATCCTCTCAGTACATAACCTACACAGAAAATCAAAAAAAAAAATCCATTAATATGGAGATTAATATGTATATGAAAGATTTTATCCTCCTATATCTCTAATCGTGTAACTTGTTAACGATTTGACCACGGCTCACGTATCTCTAGAGCCTGACGGCTTTTCGGAGTTGTTGCGTTATTACGGTCCTTTTTAGATTTCGAGGATTTCTTCTTCTTATCTCTCTTGATCTTGGTGGAGGAAGAACAAAGATATGGGATCAGACGAATGACGAATCTGATTTCTTTGAATTATCCTTCTTTTTCTGAGGTTTGGATGCGTTAGAGGCCCATATCTTGATTGGTTGTTCACGTTCGAGGACTTGTTTAAGAGGTTCATGTGAATAAAAATAGAGTATTCCCATTAAATTGTCGTATACCTTAGCCCGGTTGTAATTAATGAATGATATTGCATGAATAGGGTGCCAATAAATCCGGCTCAGACTTGCCCTCCGGGAATTCAAATCTTGCTTGATAACGCGTACGTTCCTTTCGGTCCTTGAGTTTTCAATGTCCCGGGTACCAAAGTTGAAGCAATGTAATAGTATTTGACCAGGATCGTAAGGTCACATGATATAATTCTCGGGATATTTGTAAATAGCTTGTGCTATCATTATTATTGTTCTAACAGACTCTTGCGGTGGAGCTGATGGAGGTACTGAAACGGTATATTTATAATACGACAAGCTCTAGAGTAACATATGGTTTCTCCCAGTTAGGGGGAATGTTGTTAGAAAGGAAGCAACTTTTTACTAACAGTGCGTGAATAAGTCCGCGGATGGTGAATTAGTTCTTGGTTTGTAGAGTATGACAATTTTCATTTCACACCGGTCGGGAAACAGTCTACCTAACCCTTACCCCGTTCAACTAAATAAAATACTAATATAACATATACTGTCGGTGATTGTTCTGACAAGGGAGCTTGCAAACTGATTTCGAAGTTAACGTTAATAGTACAAAATTGTTAACATTTGGGAATGATTTTATAATAGTTTTGACTTTTGACGTGCTATATTATACTTTTATTATTCTCATGTGAGAATTCGAAGAAGAGAAGAGCCATCGGCAGCCAGTAATTGCAGAAGTGTATTTGATATACTAATAGATCGGTAGTTTAGTATATTTCATAAAATAAAGTGGTTGGGTGTTCACGTTGTTTCAGTTAACATAACGGGAGAGGTATGAAAGGTGTGGTTCTATATTATGTCTAAGCAAACGTTAAGTCTTTGAAGTCATTATTATGCTCTTAGCTGGTAATATAATTAAAGAGTAAACAAAGGGCACATAATTTTAAGCGATCGTAATGAGGTAGAGCAATAGGCGCAGCGTACAGCACTTCCTTTACCCTTACATATAATGCTCATAGTTTTACATTTTGCGCGTACAAGAATTTATTATCGTGACCGCAGCGTACAGTGCTTATAGTGCGCATATGACACGATTTTTAATTTCTACAATTTGCGCGTACAAAAATTTTAAATATTCCCGAACACGGAAAGCGCAGCAAAATGATTTTTCGGCTGGAGCTATCATTAAAAATTTTTGGCCAAAATTAAAGAAATAATTTACGAAAACCAAAAAAGGGAGGGGATAAGCTTATCTTTATCGGGTGAACAAGGTATCATTCCATATTTATTTTGAAAATCATTTCTTATATTAGTCAGGCTATTAAGACTAAATATTATCAATTTATGAACCTAAACCATTTTTATGTTGGTTATTGAAACGCCCTTATTCAAATAATTACATAATATTGAAAAATTTTGTTATTTACATTATTCTATTTTTAATTTTTATTTGAAAAGTTAACTTTCCTAAAATGATTCCTAAAAAAAACAAAAGCAAAAAACAAACAAATAAAACGAATAAAAGATTATATATATCATTCAAATCATATATATATTCCATTTAATTCAGGGAACAATATATAAAAAATTTTTCTTTTTTTTGGGGGGGATTGGGCGAAATTTCAGTTAACCATTAAAAAATATGTGTAACTCCTTTTTTTATTTTCTTTTGTAACCACAATAAATAAACCAAAAATGAAATTTTAATTATCACAAGGGCCGTAAGATTTTCTAATTTTGGCCTAAATTATGCTTTCATGTATCTTTTTCGGATCGGGTCGGAAAAAACTTTTTTTTGTGTTATTGTACATCATGACTTTAATTAGGATATTCATTTTTAAAATTTCCTGATATAATGTTATTATAATTTTTAAATGTCTTTTTAAAGTTCTATTTTATGACTAAAATGTACTTTAATAAAAGGGATATAAAAAATTATGAAATGTTGATATTAAATAAATAACATTTGATATCCCAAGCCCATTTTTTCTTATTAATATTATAATTTTCCGATAAAAAAAAAGGGTTAAATTTCTAAAAAAAAACAAATAAAAAAAAAAAAAGGCGTTTTTGTAACATATATCATCGGATTTGGTCATATAATGATTGCAAGATTATTTTATGCATGAATTTTTCTCCTTTCTGCAATTTCTGCAGCAAATTTTTAAAGTAAATAAATATTTTTAAATGCTTTTTCATTATCACTATCAATTTGAGTTTATTTTATTTATTTGAGTTATTTGAGTTTATTTGAGTCCCATAATAATTATAAATATACCCAACTTTATATTTAGCATCTAAATATCCTTGGTCTGATTATATTATGTATATGTACATGATATACTAATATTAATATTACCGATCATCGAAAATTTATATCTTTTATTTTTAAAAATGCGGATTAACTATTACAGAAATTTTTAAATATGTTAAGCAAATTATTTTCAGCCTCGTTTAAATCAAATTTTTAATTAAAGGTAAAGTATAATCCGTGGATCATCAGTATCATGATATCGAGAATCACACTTTTAACGCTAAATTCTTTCGACAAATATAATTGGTTTTTACGTCTTATTACTGATAATTACTGAATAATTACTGATAGTATTTACGAATAAAATATATAGGATTATAACAAATATATCAAAGGAACGGAGATTATAAATATTAAAGACGGTGCATAATTTCATACTTTAGAACCGAAACTTTTCAAGTATCGTAAGAAATGATGGTGATAAAGAATTACTAGAGAACGATAAATAAATTTAATGTTAGAAACTTAAAATACAATCAAAAGTTGCTAGTGAGAAATATGATCGTCCATCGAACAAGTTGAGTATCAATTGAAACGGTATCTATTCAACAAATTATATCTCATCTTTTGTAATACTATACTGTCTATACATGCAGTGCCTTCAATACTAATAAACAAAGTCATTAGTTGACTATTTAATACTTATTAATCTTTCATAAATTTATTTGATTTTAATCTATAATTAAAGATAAATTACATTAGGATTTTGGCGGCGCCGTAATTAAATTGTACCGCTCGTATGAGCTCGATTTCGCTTACAAATGATCCAAATGATCCTGTTAATAAAGGATTACAATTGATATAAACATTGCAAATTTCCGAAATTTGGAATTCTTACAAAAAATTATAGAATATCTGATATAGCAGAAATACTTTAATAAAATTTTTTTATAGGATTTTTTATAGAGTATTCTTATTTTAATATTAATATCGTTAATATCGTTAATATCGTTGGAATTCCTACAAAAAATTATAGAATATAGCGGAATTATTTGGATAAATTTTCTATAGGAGTATGAAATTCATAGAGATAGCGTTAACGTAAGTTCGTACGTAAATAAACATATTAAAAGGTTCATTATTAAAAATCCTAAAAAATGATATAACAAATCAGTTGCTGCGGTAAAAAAGTAATAATAAATTCGCGCACATTCTTGCAAATGCGGGACAAATTTGTGACACGTGACTGCATAAAATTGTGACAATTAAAATGTTTCACACATTAAAATAATATGTTATATATTTTTTTTAATATGTTGTGCATTTTTTTGTAAATCCTTTCATTGTAAGAATTCATTTTAGAATACTTTTTGGACTTTTTGGTTCGGAAGAAATCGTCCGAAAAAGATCATCTGACCAGAATGCTATAAATACAACGGCAACCTTTTTTTTTTTTTTTTTTTTTTTTTTTTTTTTTCTTTTTTTCTTACTAATTAAAAGATCTTCCTATTGTCCACTTTGTGTGAATAATTTTTTTAAAAAAAAAAAAAAAAAAAAAATTTTTTTTAAAAAAAAAAAAATTTTAAAAAAATTTTTAAAAAAAAAAAAAAAAAAAAAAAAAAAAAAGGTTTTTTTTTTAATTTTTTTTTTTTTTTTTATAAAAAAATAAAAATAAAAAAAATTCCCACAATATTAAAATTAACGAAAAAATCAAAATTTTTCAGATATTTACAAAAATCTTATGGAGTTCTCCAATATGGAAATCCCCACGGTCATACAAAAAATTCTTGAATACATTAAGAGAGGAAAATACTTTATATAATTACAGTCAGATGATAAGACATCTTACATTCGCACCATATAGAAACCGACCTCAACCTTCATTTTCACTTCCTGATATACATTTACTCTCACAAAAATGTTTCAATATAACAAATCTCACATTTGGACATAGGGAAGGTGATATAATTCCACCAGAAGGAATTTTATTATTATTAAAAAAAAATCAAAATATACATTCAATAAAATTTTTAACATTACATTTTGATGAAAAATGGTTGAATAAAGCATTAATACCAATAATTAATGGACATTGTTTAAAATTAGAAGAATTAATATTTTACGATCCTCAACAAAAAGATTTTCAACAACAACAACAACAACCAACAACATCAAAAGATTTAAGTTTTAATTTCCTTTATTCTATTGGAAGAAAATGTAAATCAATAAATTCTTTAGAAATTAGACCAAAAATATCAAATACAAACGCTTTAATGATAATAAAATTTTTTCCTAATTTAACCTCGTTAAGTGTAAAAACAATAGAACCCGAGGCTCTTAAAACTCTTTTACAAGGGTTTCCAAATTTAGAATCTTTCTCATTTTCTTTTCCCAAATCAATTTCAAAAGAAATGACAATAGAAATAGCAAAAGAATTCCCTCCTTTAGAAAATTTTTCTACTTCCTTAGATTTAGATACAACTTCAACTTTTATTAGTACTTTTGTTACTACTCAATCGAAACTTAAAAAATTAGAATTATTTAAATGTTCAAATTTATTCGATTCGGATATAAATTTATTATCCGAATTTTGTAATCAATTAGAATCTATTAATTTAAGTTTTTGTAATAATTTATCTGATGTTTCGATATCTTCCTTAACTCAAAAAAATCGTCAACTTAAAAAAATTCATCTTACAAATATACCAAAATTAACGAACAAAGGTATTTTATCTTTAGTAAATAATTGTCCTAATTTAATATCATTCATATTTAATATATATTATGAAAGCGATAATAATGGAGGAATGAATGGAGGCGGCGGAGGTGGTAATGGTGGTGATGCTGGTGATGTTGCTAATCGTCGACGAAGTTTTATTCAAAATCAAATAACTTCTATGGCTTTCATTCATTTATTACAAAATTGTAAAAAATTAATGGAATTTTCTGGTCATTTCTCCGATAATACCGCTTCAAAAATTTTATTTGAATTATCTAAAAAAAGACTTTACGGTAGAGGTTCTTTTTATAAGAATCTTGAAATTTTAAAAATTCTTCCAAATGGACGTTCTTGTTTATTTAAAACTCAATTAGAATTAAAACCGGAACAAAATTCTGAATCTGAATTATTAGGAAATTTAGCGGAAAATTGTAAAAATTTAAGGGTTTTGGTATTAAAATGTAATTTTTCAAAATTAAATAGGAATGTAAGTATAAAAAAAAAAAATTTATTTTTTTTTTTTTTGTTTTTTTATTTATTTATTTTTTTTTAAAAAAAAATGATATTAATCTTTTTTTTTCTTTTCTTTCAATAATTACAGTCCTTTATTAAGAGTATACTTAAATTTAAAAATCTCGAGGAATTATCGGTTAAATTAAAATCAAATCAATCTTTATCGGATAGTCATTTAAAAAGATTATTATCACATCCAAAATTAAGAGAATGTGAATTAGGTGATTCAATTACTAAAGATGCTAAATTATTTATTAAAAATTATAATAATAATTCTCGAGGTGGTCCTTATTTTTATTAATTAATTAATTTATTTATTTTTTTAAGTTGTATTTTTAGTAAAAAAAAATTTTTAAAAATTTTCGTTAGATTTTTTTTTTTTTTTTTTTTTTTTTTTTTTTTTTTTTTTATTAAAAAAAAAATAAAAAAAAAAAAAAAAAAAGGGTTAAATTTCTAAAAAAAAACAAATAAAAAAAAAAAAGGCGTTTTTGTAACATATATCATCGGATTTGGTCATATAATGATTGCAAGATTATTTTATGCATGAATTTTTCTCCNTTTAAAAAAAAAAAAAAAAAAAAAATTTTTTTAAAAAAAAAAAAAATTTAAAAAAATTTTTTAAAAAAAAAAAAAAAAAAAAAAAAAAAATTTTTTTTAAAAAAAAAAAAAATTTAAAAAAAATTTTAAAAAAAAAAAAAAAAAATGAGTAAAAAAAATTCACAACAAAATTCACAACATTCAGTTATATTAAATGTTGACATTCTTCCTTTAATATTAACATATTTTTCAGATGATGTTAAAAATCAATATGATATTAGAGACCAATATGAAATATATAATTGTTTATTTATACATTCAACTTGGACTAAAGTAAGTTTTTTTATATTATATAAAAAAAAAAAACGGTTTTTTTTTTAATTTTTTTTTTTTTTTTTATAAAAAAATAAAAAAAAAAAAAAT
>QZLH01000454.1:113437-127582 GCA_003833135.1 Oehlia diaphana | reverse complement strand
ACTTCGTTAAGACAAACTTTAGTCTGTTGTCCCAGCCTAATCGGAAATAAAGTTTCATTTTCGTTTGAAATTATCCACCAATAAAAAGAATAAGGTTCATAGTGAAGTTCAGGAACTATAGTTCCTGGTTTTATTAAAGTAACGCGTAAAGTTTGAGCCATTATGACAGTTTTTAAAGGTTGTCAACGAGAGATTTAAATTTATTACAACTGGTTATAATGTATCTTATCCCCAAATTTACTATACACAACTCACACAACTCATATGATCTGATGCCGATCATTCGCGGATCGCGACTTAATTATTTATTACGTATTAAATTCAAAATATAAACTTACCTATTAGTATCATTTTCTTGAAATTGATAAAGCTTATCATTTAAATTTGCTAAATTTGATATAAAGTAAACTTGTAGTTCTAAAATAATTAATATTTATTAATTATTTTAATTATTTTTCACTTTAAGAAAATTAATGAATTATATATTCTCCTACTTTCATACATATGTTTACTAAATCCATAAACAATTCCAAGTTAAAAAAATCATTACTATCATTAGCATACAAAAATCCACGTATTCTTTAAATATATGAGATATATGAAGTAATATAAATCCTATTATGATATATATGTGTTAGCAATTGCTTTGCTTCATACTAATACATTTTTAATTTATATATGTTTTACATCTAATTAAAAGTAGTAATTTGCCATCTTTAATGTTAAAAATATGTTTAATTATTTTTATTCAGTAAATATAAATATTCTAAATGAAATAATTGAGTTTTTACTAATATATCATCAAATAACTATATTCTATTATAGTAGCATTATCAATATTTTTCATTGTATAACTGATAATATGTTAGACACTTGAGATAATGTGCTAAACTATTTAATGGTTCCAATTATATAACTTTATTAATATCAAACAAAACATTATCATATCCTTGGAAATCATAATGCGCAATAGCTCTTTTGTTTAAATTATGAATATTCTTCGGTTTTTTTAACCATTTTCTTCTTTTTTTTTTATTTTTCGGTTTATTTTTAAAACTGAAATTTTTTTTTCAATTTCTATTTTGGTTTTTTTTGAACCAATTTTTTTTAATTTTTTTTTCCTTTATAACTTATACTATTTTTTTATATATATTGTTATATAAGTACATTATTAAAATTATTCTTTTTTTAGACTTGAATCTAAATCAGTGATCGGATTGGTGTTGCGGTGTTATAGTAAGCACTTTTTTTTCAATTCTTATTGACGATAATAATTTTTTTCCATATCTATTTTTTTGTTAATTCTTTTTCATTCTTGATTTGGATCAGTGATCAGATAGATGCTGTGATTATATGATAAATACCTTTTTTTCTGATTTATCTTAATAATATTTTTTTTCTTAATTATTTTTTTTACTAATTTTTTTTCTTCCTATTTCTTTCGTTCTTTTACCTTTTATATAAATATTAGTTTAATTATTTTTAAGTTTTTTATAATAAATAAAATGAATTTATTAATTTTAAAATATTACAAATGAAAGCAAATGAGAAAATGAAACAGTATTAATTTAAACAAAAAACAGTCATAGGTGATTAATTATATCTTTCAACTCAAGCAAGTTTTCCATTTCTTTTCTTGAGAAATATTTATCTTTAAATGTTTCTGGAACATTTGGACAAATTTTATTAAAATTTGGTAATAAATCACCTATATTAGGAATATAAGTTATTTCTCCTTCATTATTCCTATGTCGAAAATAATCTATTTGCTATATGAATAAATAATAATGAGTTACTTAAATCAATTTTCTTTTAAAATAAAAGTTCCAAGTAAAATAGAAACATACCATATTAATAGGACCATTTATTTCAATTGAAGGTTGTACGTATTTTTCATATACATTACTTATTGGAAGCTGATATTCAATCCAACCTAATCCTTCAAGTTTTAACACATCTTCATATTTTAACATATGTTCATAACGTTTTAGTTCAGAATTCTTATACTGTTCAGAATTCTATAATAAATCCATATATTAATTTAAAATAACATTTTATTAGTGAAAAGGAGATTTAAGCAATTAATAAAACTTACAGTGCTTTTAATTATAAATTTTATAAAGCAATCTTTATTATGTATTTCTTTAACATTTATTTTCCAAATAATTTTAATATACCGCGGAAAATTTGGCATGGGCAAATTTAAATAAAAGCTTTTCATTTTTTGAACTTATTATCTTTTCTGATAAACTAAGAAATTAAAAGTTAAAAAATTTACCCTAATTTTTTGAAAATTTTAAAATGCATAATAAATACATTGATTTACCTATTTATGTCATTTTCTTGAAGTTGATGAAGTTCGCTATTTAAATTTACCAGATTTGAACTTGTGATTCTAAATAATTTATTAATCAATAGATTAATTATTAAACATTATAAGAAATTAATAAATTAAACATTCTCTTACTTTCATACATGTGTTTATTAAATTCATTAACAATTCCAAGTTCGGAAAGATCATTATGATTGCTATTAACATTTGAATATAACCAAAAATCCGTGTATTCTCGTAATAAATAAATAAATAAAACATAACTAGAATGATTAGCCCTTTTTTCACATAACAAGTTCAAGTCTAACATTGCTTCGTGATACATTTTTAATTCTACATGTACTTTGCATCTAATTAAGAGTAGTAATTCACTATCTTTAATATTAGAAATTTGATTAATTTTTGTTAATATATTATTTAATTCTGTAGAATTACTTTTATTTAGTAAATATTCTAGATGAAATAGTTGAGTTTTTGCTAATGTATCATTAAAATTCAGTGATTCCTTATACTTTTTAAATACCACTATAGCATTATCAATATCTTTTTTTGTACAATAAATTAGACACTTGAGATAATATGCTAAACTATTTAATGGATCTAATTGTATAACTTTATCAAGATCTAATAAAACATTGTTATAATCTTGAAAAGTATAATATGCAATAGCTCTCTTATTTAAATTATGAGTATTTTCTGGATCAATAATATTTGCTTTTGTAAAATATGATATAGTTTTACTATATTGTTTCATATTATATAAAATTTCTCCATAATAACATAAAATTAATGAATCATCCCTATTAATATTTAGCAGCTTATCTAACATTTCTAAAGCTCTATTATATAAACCATGCTTTGCATAGCTATATGCAATATTCTTAAGATATGAATAATTATCTGGATTATTTTTTAATGCAAAAATATAATTAAGAATTGCATTACCATAATAATTGTCAAATAAGTAACTATTTCCAAGTATTATATGTGAGTTATTTATTTTAACCTTATAACTTATTGATTTCTCTAAATTATTTATTGCTTCTTTATAGTTACTTTGCCAAAAAAATATTTCTCCACAAATTAAATAAGCAATTGGTTCTTTTGGTTTCAAATTAATGGCTTCTTTCAAATAGTAATATGCTTGTTCATAATTTTCAAGACATCTATAAATATAACCTAAAATGCATCTTAAGGAATAACTTTTAGGAAAAAAATTTAAAAATTCTTTACACAATGATACAGCTTTTTCATAATGTTTTTCATTTATTTCTTTTATAATATTTTGATAAGTTGGATGTTGTTTTTTTGAATTTCTTGAAAGTATTGATGATAATGATATATTTGAATTTAATTTAATAATTGAATTTATAGATTTCTTCTTTTTAGCTAATATAAGATCAGCTTCCGAATTATCTGAATCATCACTATCATATATTTGATCAGAATTTTCTAATTTAATTGGAGGTATAATATGACCAGATTTATAAAATTTAGTATATAAATTTTTATAAATAGAACTTTGTGGCAAATATCTGATATCATTTTCTACAATTTTTTCTCTACATTTAGGGCATATTTTTTGTTTCAATAATTTTAAATTATTTAATGATAATGTATGTTGACATTTTAAAATACATAATTGGTCCTCTGGTTCACTACTAACTGGACAAGTCATTTCGTCTGCTATAATATCTATAACATTAGAATTTGATGCATGTTCTCTCTTTAAATATGAATTAAATAAACTTTTTCCTTTCCCTTTCCTTTCTTTTCTTTTCCAATATTTTCACTTAAAATTTTTAAGTCTTCAAGATATTTTTGTTTAATAAATAATAATAAATTTTTAAATTTTTCTGAAGAATCTGATGATTTATTTTCATTTAATTCTTTTATATATTGATCAAAATCATTATCAATCATTGAAAACATTTTATTATCAATATTATGTAAGTGTAATAATATTTCAACTGCTTTAAATTGAATGAAACTACTTGGAGCTTTATTAAGTGATTCAATTGCTAAATAATAACAAAGACCATATGTAGCAGTTCGAGTAGACTTTTGAATAAGGTTTTGTGCAAGATCCAATATTCCGAACCATAAGGTATGTGGTAATGCAATAGGTTCATTTCCAACGAGATCATTTAAGAAATTTCCAGTGTTTTTTAAAGCTTTAGTAACTTTGTTTGATACTTCATCAAATTTTGTTTGAGAATCTAAAATAGACTTATTAGTTACTTCGATCCATTCCCTTTCCAAAAAGCTCCAAAGATATTCCATTAATACCAATTCACAGAATTTTTTATTAATTATCATTTCAGTACCTTCAGACCAGGTAAAAAGATTATGTTGAATTATCAAAATAATTCTCCAATCTACATAATAAGATGCTACAGGATATTTAAAACTTAAACTTTCACGAACTTGATTAAGTATTGATAAGATTGAACAATCACTTGTAAGATTAGTTCCTGTTATTGTTGTTAAAATTCCTGGTGTGATATTCAATACAGTTTTAAGCAAAATTTTAACTCTTCGTATAATTTCTTGAAACCAAGTTTCATCATCACGCAAACTATGCAATGTGTCTCGTAAGTGGATTAATAAGAAGTCAATGTTATAATTACGCTTTTTGGTGATTATTTGGTCATCTTTATTGTTATTTTGTTGGTTAAATTGGTTAAATTGGTTAAAATTTGATCTAAAATTATTATCAAGACCTATTTCAAAAACTTGAGTCGTTTTACGATGAATTTCTGCAAATTTTGATAAAGAATTATAAACTTTATCTCGAAGTTCTTTACTAAGTATTATTGGTGAAAAGCATATCCGTTCTAAGACTGTTACCCAAGTTCTTAGATGTAACTCCAATCTAGTCACACTTTGTTTTGCATAAAAATCGAATGGGGTCGGATCTGCCAAGGCAACTAAAGTGTCTCGAAGAATTTGAGGTGAAAATTCATTTTGTAAATTTTCAAAAAGTGATTTTAATGCATATAAATATTTTATGTCGGCCAATTCTTTAATAAGTTCTTTTGCCTTTTCATCGGGAGTTGTAAATTCATCCTCTTCTAATTTTAGAATAATACTATTGTTGAAGAAGTTTTCATACGAAACCGTTTTATATGAAAAAACAGAGTCGTGAATTTCTGGATTAGTATTGCAAGAAAAACTTCCGCTCTACATATTTATAAGATTATTATAAACCCAATTTTTAATTAATTAAAATTACTTAAAATTATAAATTTACCTGACTTGAACTTCCTTCCATATTTTTTTTTGTTCAGTTGCAAAAGAATTAAACCTTTACCGGTGTAATATTATTAGGAATAATATTTTCTTTTAAATGTAAGTTTGTACAACTGCAAGTTGGCGTAAATTTGCATTGTAACGATCATTCGGAAGCGTCCATTCAAAATGAACTGATTTAGAATGATTTGTACAACCAAACAGTTGCACATCACTATTCAATGATATCATTACTAATATTGTTTTTTGTATAATTTTGTACCAAATGGGCTCATCCATATATAATTGGCTCTGA
This sequence comes from Oehlia diaphana, assembly GCA_003833135.1. Taxonomy (NCBI): domain Eukaryota; kingdom Fungi; phylum Glomeromycota; class Glomeromycetes; order Glomerales; family Glomeraceae; genus Oehlia; species Oehlia diaphana. Next base: position 121,703 of record QZLH01000454.1, on the reverse strand, counting down.
ATTGGCTTAATTTGGCTTATTTTTTTGCATAAATTTGAGCTACTAATTTCAAGCCAATGAGCCTGTTTGGTATAAATTTATGTGGCGTAGCATCAAAACGTGACGGATTCTAATCTTTGGTGTAGAAAAATTGTACTATTTTTTTTTAATTAATGTAATTAATGTAAAACATTATTAATAAAGCCTCGCCGATCTACAAGATCGGCATAAAGTTTAACAAAAAAAGTGCCGATTATGTTACTTGATCATCTTGAAGAGTTACAGTTAATTAATCGGTTAAGGCAAATATTGGTTAACCAGTTAAAGTTATTTGGAATATATAATTTTGGTTAGAGTTATATTATAGAGTTATTAGGCACGGAGTATTCAATATGGAGGTGGTGTTGAATGATTGGCTGTCATTGTGTTACGCAGTGGCACATAACAATAATAACGAAATGCCTAATAACAGCTATATCCTGGTAGCCTTACGTGATTATGCGAATATTAGAACTCTTAAAAGTTGAGTACTAGTAATTTTGGGCATTGCCTAACCGCAGGTGATTCCTACCGCATACATCAGCATTAGCAAATATTAACGGGCAGCGTTTTATGATATTTTTAATTCTGCCCAACATTCAACCCTAATTTTGGTTCACCAGCGGTAATATTTAGCAATACTCAATAATTTTTTATAATCATGCAACATATTGTAAACTGAACAATTCCTTTATTAGATCTTAAGAGATAAGTACAAAATAAATAATAACATCTTACTGGTTGATTTTCCTCCGTCTTACCTAGTAATTATAAGTCATCCTGTAATATCTTTTAATTCAAGCAAATTTTCCATTTCTTTTTTTGAAAAAAACTTATCCCTGAAAACTTCTGGGACATTTTTATAATTTGACGATAGCATATTATCTATTTTAGATTTTTCTTCATTGTATTGTTCTTTATATTTGAATTGGTGAAATCGAACATAATCTATTTGCTAAACAAAGAGAGTAATGATAAAAACATTAATACTTATTATATATAAAAACAATAAACTAAACAAGTGATTAGAATATAAAGTATACCATCTCAGTAAGATTATCTAATTCAATAGAAAGTTGTACCGAATAATTGTATTTCCACTCTATATATGGAAATCTATATTCAATCCAACCTAATGAATTAAATTTTAACAGATGCTCATATAAAAGGATATGTTCCAATTTTTTATTGCAATCCTCCTATTAATTACAATAATTGGCTTTTAATAGTATGCGATATACAATAATATTATAAAATAGAGAATATTAAACTTACATCATCAATTATTACAAATTTTATGAAACATTTATTGGATGATAGGTTTTTAATATTTATTTTTAAATAAAGGTAATAGTATGCATCATTGTTAAAAACTCCTGAAATTTTGGGCAAACTCAACTTAAATGTTTGATTTTTAAAGTTTAATATATATCCTGTTAAGCTTTGATTTTTTTAATGCTAATTAATATAATTAATTTAAAATTACTTAATGTTAAATATGCATAAATAATTAGCTTACCTATTTGGATCACTTTCTTTAAATTTTAAATATACACTATCCAAATTTATAAGGTTTGAAAGAAAATAAATCCTATGTACTGTAACATTATTAATAATCAAGTTAATTACTGGTGAATAATAAAGAATTAACATTTCCTTTACCTGTATACATGTATTTATTAAATTTATTAATAATTCCAAGATCGTTAAAACTGTTTTTATCCATTTTGTGAGTTACATATAAGTGTGACCAAAAATCTAAATCTAAACCCATAAAATCTATCATTATATCATTTAATGTTTCTATCTTATAATATGTCATATATTTATAAACTTTATTTAATTCCGTAATATATATTAATGCTTTATAACAATATGCTATACTATTTAATGGATTCAATTGTATAATCTTATTAAAATCAAATAAAGACTTATCATATTCTTGAAGTTTGAAATATGCAATAGCTCTCTTACTCAAATTATGAATATTTTCTGGATCAATAGTGTTTGCTTTTGTAAAAAAGTGTATAGCATTATGATATCGTGCCATATTATATAAGATTTCTCCATAATAACATAACATTAATGAATCATCATCATTAATACCAAGCAATTTATCTAACATATCTAAAGTATTTGAATAAGTTTTCCGCTTTTCATAAATATATGCGCTATTCTTTAAACATAAATAGTTATTTGGGTTATTTTGTAAAGCAATATAATAATTTTTTAAAGCATCTGATAAATAATATTCATCATAATTATAAAATTCTGCCTCAAAAAGATTACTATTTCCAAGTATTATATATAAATTATTTATTTTTGCCTTACATTCTAACGACTTATTTAAATAATATATAGCCTCATCATAATTACTTTGCTTAAATAATATTTCTCCACAAATAAAATAAGCAATTGGCTTTTTTTCATTTAAATTAATAGCTTCCTTTAAATATAGATGTGCTTGCTCATAATTATATAGACATCTATATGTGTAAGCTAAAATACATCTTATAGTATAACTTTTAGGAAAAATTTTCAGAAATCCCTTACAAAAGTACTCAGCTTTTTCATAATTTTTTTCACTTAATTCTTTTATAGCATTTTGATACATTGGATGTTGCTTTTTTGAAATTCTTGGAAAGATTGATTGTAATGATAAATTCGAATTCAGCTTGATTGAATTCATAAATTTCTTTTTTTTAGTTAATATAAGATCGAATTCTGAGTTATCCGAATTATCACTCTCATACTGATTATCAATTGAATCTTCCAATTTAATAGAAGGGAAAATATACCCAGATTCAAAAAATTTTGAATATAAATTTTTATAAATAGTATTTTGTGGCAAATATCTAATGTCATTATTTTCAATTCTTTTTCTACATTCAGGGCATTTTTTTTGTTTTAATTTTATTAAATTACTTAATGATAATGAATGTTGGCACTTTAAAATACATAGTTGATCTGTTGGTTCACTACTAATTGGGCAAGTCATTTCACCTGCTATAACATCTAAAATATTAAAAGTTGATTTTTGTTCCTTCATAAAATTAGAATTAGAATTTGTACTTTTTCCTTTTCCCTTTATCTCCTTTCCAATATCATCATCTTTTATAATTTTTAAATCTTCAAAATATTTTTCTTTAACAAATATTAATATATTTTGAAATTTTTCTGAGGTGTCTGCTAGTTTATTTTCATTTAATTTTTGAGCATAATTATCAAAATCAATTTCAACCATTGAAAACTCTTGACTTTCAATATTTTGCAAATGTAATAATATTTCAATTGCCTTAAATTGAATGAAACTGCTTGGAGCTCTATTAAGTGATTCAATCGCTAAATAATAACAAAGACCATATGTAGCTATTCTAGTAGATTTTTGGATAAGTTTTTGTGCAAGATCCAGTATTCCAAACCATAAGGTATGTGGTAGGACAAGAGGCTCATTTCCAGCGAGATCATTTATAAATCTTCCGGTATTTTTCAAAGCTTTAATGACTTTATTTGATACTTCATCAAATTTGGTTTGAGAATCTAAAATTGACTTATTATCAACATTAATCCATTCTCTTTCCAAAAAGCTCCATATATATTCCATCAATACCAATTCTCCAAATTTCTTACTAATAATCATTTCAGAACTTTCAGACCAGGAGAAAATATTGTGTTGAATTATCAACATAATTCTCCAATCTACATAATAGGATGCCACAGGATACTTAAAGCTTAAGGATTGATGTACTTGAGCAAGCATTGACAGGATTGAACAATTATCATTTGGAAGGGTTATCCCTGTTGCTGATAAAATCCCTGGTGCAATATTCAATAAAACCTTAAGTAAATCTCTAGTCCTTCGTAGAATTTCTTGGAACCAAGTCTCGTCATCACGTAAACAATGTAATGTGTCCCGCAAGTGAATTAGTAAGAAATCAATGTTATAATTTCGCTTCTTAATTATAGTATCATCTTTTCTAACTTGGGTTTGATTAAATTGATTAAAATTAGATGCATATTTATTATCAATACCTTCTTGCATGACCTGAGTTGTTTTTCTATGAATTTCAGCAAATTTTGGCAAAGAATTATAAATTTTATCTCGAAGTTCTTTACTTAAACGCATTTGTGTAAAACAAACTTTTTCTAAAACCGCCACCCATGCACGTAAATGTAGCTCTAATCTAGTTATACTTTGTTTTGCATAATAGTCAAATGGTGTTGGATCTGCTAAAGCGACCAAAGTATCTCGAAGAACTTGAGGTGAAAATTCATTTTGAGAGTTTTCAAAAAGTAATTTAAGAGCGTATAAATATTTTGGTTTAGTCAGGTTTTTCAATAATTCTTCTACCTTCTCATCTAGAGTATACTGTTCTAATTTGAGAAGGATACGACTATTGAACATGTTTTCATGTAAATCCGTTTTATTAGTGTCTACAGAACTTCCGCTCTAAAATAAATAAATAAATTACAAAAACAATTTAAATTTTTAATTATTTAAAATGCAAAATGTTTCTTAAAATTATAACCTACCTGACTTGAGCTTCCATCCATATTTTATTATTTCTTTTTTTTTTTTCAAAAAAAAGAAAAATATTAAATTTTGTGTACAATTTTTTAAAACTTATTGTTAACTACATTAGGAAAATGTCTGATAGTATCGTATATATCCAAAAATAAGCACCCTTTACAAAATTATATCTTAAATTATGATGATCCTGGATGGCGTTATATTCAAAAGGGTGCTTATTTTTGGGACTTTACGGTTGCGTAAATTTGTAAATCATTTCTTTTTTTGGATCATGCCAATTTTCGTCCCAGTTTCCCATTGGATCCGATGTGAAATTAGTTCGTATTCCATGGCAGATAGAAGACATGGGTCCGGATGATTACTAATGAGTTACAAATCAAAAAATTACGGATGTTGATCAATCAGATCCGGTTTACAAGTCAGAATCGAGGAAAAATTAGTATAGCCAGAAGTATCTGGTGTAATAGTAGTGTGAAACAACGTTTGTAAATAAAATTGGATTATTTATTAATTATTCACTTCAATACAAAAATTTTGTATTACTAAATTTATTATAAATAAACTTTGATTGTAATTAATTTGTTATTTTTTTGGATAACATTTTTATTTTAATATGAGTAACGTGAGACGTCAAATTGTTAGCGATCTAATACAATTTTCTTAATGAAAAGAACTTAACTGTGAATTATCATATTTTTATTTTTATTTTTTTATAATTTTTATTCTTAATTTAATTATTTTTATTTTTTATTTAATTGAAATAATCAAATTATCCAAATAAATAGTATATTTAATTAATGAGTACGAAAATTTTATTATTAAGAAACGCTCGAATTTCTATATTGTGAAATCATCTATAGTATTTGATAATTATATAAAGGCTATTAATTTAATTCATTATTTAATATTATTATTAATAAATTTATTCATTATCAAAAAAGTTTTTTAATTAATTAATTTTCAAATCAATTACATAATAATTAAGATTTATGTTAATTATTATATTTAATATTATATTAAAATTAAAACCAATAAAGAAGAAAATATGTAATAAAAAAAAAAATATCAATTTTAATTTTGTAAAAAAACCAAAGAACCAATTTTATTTATTTTAAATAAAAAAAATGACGTAACGAACTTCGTGAAGCGAATATTAAAACTCCTTAAAAGTTTTATATCTCACAACGGGTGCAAACAGTCAACTTACCGACAATGATAAAATTTTCAATTATTTGATCATATGTACGATTAAATGTGCGTAGTAACCATAAAATGAAACAATATATATGTATTATTATCTGTTTATATCCTTAACATAAGAAAATAAGCAATTCATAAATATTACGGAATATGACAATTTTCATCTCTTTAAAGGGTATAAACAATACAGGTACAAGACCTTTTTAGTTGGATTGGAACAAAATCAGAAAATGTACAACATTTACATATGCAAGCAAAAATTTATTTTATAAAGATTGAAAAGAAAGTGGGAGTAAAAAAAATTTCTTAAGAGCCATCGTTCTCAGACAGGGGGTGTTCATAGGTTTAAGGACCAGGGGAACCTGCGTCGACCAAATTATAAATTTTTTTTAAAAAAAATTCGATTATATATAAAAATTTTCCAATAGAAATCCACAAGAAAATATACTTTACATTTTCCAATCATGGTAAAACGTCCTTATTTACTCAATAATCCCATACAATAATAAAATTTGTAAAATAAATTTATTTAGTAATCGTAAGAATTAAATAGCTAATACAATTCATTTATAAAATCATGAAATTTAATATATATTGAATACCATAACACTTAAACTCTTCTACTTCCTTTCTACTTCATTTTTTAATTTGGATAGACTCTTCCTTTCTTTATTAGCAACAGAAACATTTTCCATAGCTAAATATGAGATTCTTTTTTCTTTCATAATATATTTCTTAAATACAAGGTAAAATATCTTAATATATGAATACAACTTATTTTTGATTAAATGAAAATATTTTGAGAATGATTAAAAAAATATTTCTAAATCATTTATATTGAATTAAATAGATAAATTCAAATATTCTAATCTATAAGGAAAATTTTGCAAAATAATTGAACAAATTTTATCATCATAACTTGGTTGTATATAACTAAATTGTGAGAAATTGATAGAAAAATAATTAAGATTTTGTTAAACATTTTTAATTAAATCAAATGCTGAAAAAATATTATGGTCATCAAATCCAAATATTTCTATAAATTTGATATTAACACAATAAATTTAAATAATTGTAGTTTTAATTTATGATCAATTAATGATGTCAATATTTTTCATACTTTCGCAATAATAATTTGAACGAATCAATTTGTAATATAAAACCTTTAATTATAAATAAAAATCTTAATTTAAATGGTTTAGTTAAATTAATAATTTGTAAAATTTAAAGGACAACAATAAAGAATATGAATAGATTCTAAAACATTTAATTGGTGGATGTTTTGAAATATAGTTAGTTTTTAAGGTATTTAAACAATTAGAATTTTTTAATTTTAAAGGATCATTACTATAACTATTATAACTAAAATATGTTTTTTAGAGATTTTCTTCGTGAATTAATTATTTCGGATAAATCTTTCTTTTTCCGTATAAGAATGAATATAAAGTGATGAAATTGAATTATAATTCAGATAAAAATATTTTGAAAATTTTAAAAAAATATCTAGTTAATCCTGTATAACCAATTTTTAACATTACAAATGAATTTTGGTATCAGTTGTAAAACAGAATTGAAAGATTCATTAATAAACTCTAAAGTATATATAACGTCAGAGGTATGTATATTTGCTTCATTTTCGATAAATATTTTGATTAATGACAGGAAAATAAAATTCGCCAATTTTGTATTCCGTAAACTCTTAAACTCTCATGTAATTAAGAATAAAAGCATTAACGTTCCATGTAATTAAACATTTAATAAAACTAGAATAATTAAAAAATGTACTTGAAGGAAATATTATTCCATATTCTTTTAAATTTATTTAGTCATTTTCATTTAACTTATCTAAGTAAATGTCAATAAAGTGATAGTTTTTAGGAAAATTCTTCAAAATTGGGTCCTCCCACAATAATGGAATTGATAAACGACACCATAATCTATTAATCAGAATACATGAATATAACGTTGAAAAATTATTCTATAATTTTACTTATTAATTCAGGGAGATCTCCTAAAAATATTTTACCAAAAAGAGAAAATGGGAAAGAGGAATATCCAGTGTAACATTTCAAACAATTTATAAAGTTTTCTGCTAATTCTGATTAATGATTACAAGTATTACATTATTACATGCCTCAAACAAAAAATTCATGCACGTAGCTTTGATTTGTAATCGCTTTCAAATTCCTATCGCATACCCAAAATTAAAAAATCATTAGCAGTCATCGGACATGTCCACCTCAAATGACGTTTCATATTACGTCGATAAAATGATTGGCAGATTTTATTACCTTTTTCAGCTTATCCAATAAGCAAATTTTGTAAACATCTATAATAAACTTTAACTTTTGTATTACCCAAAATGTTTGTTGGGTTTTTAGAAGTATAAAAATAAACTTTAAAAGCTATGCGCTCCAGTCAGTTTAAAAGGATCTTGCTTGAAAGGTTGCCTATTGTATAATATAGTTATTAGTAACGAAAACCTATTTTCCAAGTAAAAGTTTTTAAATGTCTGAA